>JAMKCH010076756.1:0-75671 GCA_023653785.1 Ophioderma brevispina | reverse complement strand
GGGTATAAAAATGGCTCTAAAAATGGTTAAAAAACGGTTCAATTTCTATTGGACAGGGGTCAAAATCAGAAGTTGGTCCAATTGGTGAAAAATGATAGAAGTTGTTCATCTAGCTAATGCGTCAAAATAGGAATAGTTTGTACCACATGCAGTGTATAGTGATCATGTTATGCGAAAATAATAGGTCATAGGGCAACATAATCCAAATTGGCGTAAACCTTCTTTAACCCTTATCTCCATAAGTAAACATTTAACATACTAAAAACATATTATTGGGAGTCCTTACCTCAGGCAATAATTGCAAGTATTTAAAATATAATCAGATTAACTTTTAATGGGGGGTTGACCCCTGTACACACAATTGAGATTGCCCGTTTTACCATTTTAGCCATTTTTACCCTTAACTCCAAAAACCAATGGTCATAGGTGGAATGGAATCAAACTATACATTTTTGGAATCCTTATGATTAGATGGACCATATGCATACCATTTCAACATTGAGTGGGGCCATTTGAAAAGTTGTAAAACCCCCCCCTGTGTAAACTTAAAATTGGCCCCTATTGAAAAGTGATACCAAATTTGAGAGTACTACCTACCTAGCATTGATGTAGAGGGTCCATACTAATACCAAAGGTGTACGTCAAACCTTTTCTGTAGTGGGAGGTGGTAAACGAATTCTTAAAAAAGGCCGCTATGAGATTCAGCTCCTGCCTCTATAAACCAATGACGGACATCTAAAATGGATTTTTTGGCTGCCACCGTTAACAAGATGAACAAAAAAATATGCAAATTAATATTGAATGAAAAGACCAGATGCAACCAGAGCAAAATTTTGAGATTTTGAGAAATTGGGTAGTAAAATGTAAGTTGGGCCTACAAAACTTCTGTGAAAATTAAGTTACTTAACATGATTTCTACCATTCAACATGTCACACTTAATGTTTTAATAGTCTTGGGAATCCCTTGCATAGACAAGTATCTCTGTCAAGGGGTTATTTTCTACCGAATGTATGCTAAACATAGATCAGTGCTGATGTGGCTTTTTTGCTGTAGTTGCATTGGGCCCGGTCTTACCAAACTATATACCAGGATTCCCTCCTCAGGCTGTATTTTTGGCAGGAATTTTCTTTTATTTCCTGGCACCTCAGGAGATTTCCTTTTATATTGTCGGTTAGTATGCCAAGTTAACATTTTTTGAAATGGAAATTTTTCCTCCTCATTAAAACACTCAGTAGATTTATGTTTCAGGAATTATTTTCAATATCAGGCATATTTACATTATAACCCTTCATTAGCCCCCCTACCCAATTAAAAACAAAAACAAAAGGACGCAAAAAGCAAAAAAAGAAAAGAAAATAGGTTTGGAAAATGGAAACGCGCCAAAAAATAGGGGGGGTTATGTTTTTTTGTCAAAGAATAGGTTAAATATAGGTTAAAAATGTCCATTTTTGCCAAATTTTCCCCCTCCCCTTGAATGGGGGAAAAATTGGGGGGAAAGTCCTCCATATGAAAAAAATGGCCCCTCCCCCAAAAAATCCTAGTACAGGCCTGCCCTTCACACCCACCCAGCATCATGTGGTTTATTAGCTTTTATTCTGTTAATGCAATAAAGTACATGATACAGAAGAAGATAATGTAAAACGTATAATGTAATTATGTCTAAATCACAATTTTCTTGAATAGGAAACTAAGTACATTGAAATGGAAAATTGCTCCAAGATTCTGATACTAAATTGAAACTAGGCCCTCAATTTATAAAACATTGATTTATTGATGGTACTTGTTGTTATCATTTTTGAAATCGTGACTTCCACGGAAGTAGTATCGATTTTGATGTCAGATGAAAGGCTATTTTTCTAATTGTATCATGGAATTTCAGCCTTCAAAGCCATTTCTTCTCCAAGATAGAGACAAAAAACGACTGTTTAATGGTTAAACCATCGATGTTATAGAACAGTAGTGAATAGGTGTTGACAAGTATGCATCGATCAGTCTCACCATCTTCAGAGCCGTAAGTTTGATTTCCAGCGTTACTTGGTGGTGAGTGTAGCCCAGGCTCTCATATTTTAGTAGAGAAACAGATAGACATACATCAGAACAAACGCCTTTGGAGCCAAAAAAACTTAAGTTCTGAGTGAAGGTGTGAGAATGGGCCACATACAGGGGTATATCATTAGCAGAAGGGAAGTAATTCAGTAATTAATCAAAACCATCACAATTATGTAATTTTAAATACATCCTGATTAAATATGGTCTTATTGGCTTCAAGGAAGTTTTTCGGTTCTACAAGAAATCCAATGGTTTACAGGTTACACAAGTTTTCCTGTAGAATCTTTAATGGATTGGTGGGTTTGGTAGGGGTAAAGAACTATAGGTTCACACAAAACTTGTGTTGTTGTTTTTTGTGGGCTGTCAGCATAGCTGGCAGGACCACTTTTGTATTCTGTTGTGCGTGTGTGTATCACTAATATGTTAAGCTTTTTATATGCAGCGGCCCACAGCTTAAATTCTTTGAATATAGTGGGTGCGAAAGCTGAGAACTGCAAAATTCTTGTTGTTTTTTTAAGTTAGTGCTGTATTTTTTTTAAATGAAAACATCTTCACAACCCAATATCTGTCCAAATATTAATAAAAAAAAACAGCCAGCCAACTGCCAACTGCAGACCTTCTCCCTATGGTTTTTAACACAGTTTTTTTACTCTCTGGTACTATCTGTCAACTGTGGACATCCTCAGAAATTTGCATGTCTGCTTTTTTGGTGAAAAGTCATGTGTGTCTTTGATGGTGAAAATACACTCACAAATGCTCACACACACACACATACACAGAAAGTGAAATTAGGACGAAATTCTGTTTCCCCCTAATTTCGACCATTGTTTATGGTAATAATGCACTTTAATCTATTTCATTAATTATGCAAAATATATGCTGATTTATGCAAATTTAGGCAAATTTCAATTTTGTATGATGCAACAGGATTTTACTATAGACAGTCATACAACTCATTATCGCCTCATGTGTATATATATATATATATATATATATATATATATATATATATATATTTTGCCTTTTTCCATGACTAACATCATTACTAACCCTAACGGTACCAAATACCAACAAACACCAATGCACTGATTGAGAAAAATGCACTAAGTCCCAGATGTAGCAATTGCATTATCAAACAAAGACACATATGGGCATGAAATCGCTGGTCAGACCAGCGACACCCTCCTGGTATGTTAACCCCTGTCACGGGACTGGGGCCCAAAGGGCTTCGTTTCAAGACCGACCTGAATTCTGACTTTTCTCTTTCCCCTCTTCCCTTATTATTATATAATAAAAAGTAGGGCTCCATGTTTTTTTGTGATTAGGGAGTATGTACTGAAATCAAGTAGCAAACCACAGCTGAAGAAGCAGATATCAATGCAATGCATTGTATAGCAATAGACTGTTTTTATGTGTTATTGTTCTCAACAGTTTACCATATCCAAAGTGTGGCAAAAGACCTGTAAGGCTGTCTTGTGTGTGAATTAAATAACCTGCTACAGAGTTTAAAAATAAAATGTCAAAATATCACCTCAAAGTGACTATTGGAGCTTCAAAATTGAACTCAACTGTTGTTGGATAAGTTGTGAGAGAGTGGGATTATGGCCTGAGGTTAAGTTTAGTACCAGTCATTGAAAGCTTGAAATGAGATAAAAACGTCAGTTCTCTGTTGATGGACCATTTGTGAGTGAGTGATAAGGGATTCCTTGGGTTATCAGCACTTTTTCCTAGGTCAGAGCCTTTTGAACAAATCTTGGAGATCTCCATATTTTTATTTCACTTTTCATCACATTTAATCTTTGTTAATGTCTGGCCTATTTGTTTTACATCCATTCCCTGTATTTCACGGTCAAGGGTGAGCTAAGTTACACTCACAGGTTAAGCTCTCTAAATATAAATTATTTAGTTCAGTTATTTATTTTATTAAAATTAAACCATGCAAGGTGGTGTAGCTTAAGTCTATAATTAGTAGATCTGTCATTAGTATATTTATTATTAGTAGGCTTATTACTAGCTATTACTAGGTTAAGCTTATAGGAAGCTGTGTAGAAATGTTTTTGCTTGGTCTGATGGAAGGGATAATTATTACAATTTTTAATGAGTAGCAGTTTCTAAATGTCTGAGACACTTAAAATAATTTCCTTTTTAGTCAAAAAAATTAAACCTGCCAACTCAAATTAGCCACCATTGCTCCATCAGAGCATCCACTTACACAGCCAATTTCTTCATGGGAGTCCTTTGAAGTACCTGATAAGTAGCCGTGGAGTACCCACCCGCATCACCTAGGTATATAGTGTATACCTTAACCACCATGGGGGAGTACCTGTGCAGAGGTACTCCACTACTGGTAGCCTACATGTGTATTGTGTACCTGTCAGTCACCTGGGAAGGCAACTGCAGAGTACACTTTAGGATGGGTACTGCTAAGTAAGCAAGCTTAAGCATAGCTGTTATGCATGGCTTGTGTACTTCAAAATTACTTAGTAGTGTAGGTACTGCATCAACAAGACATAAAACGTGTTTCTATTGAAGATCCTGCATTTTACCGGTAAATCTCTTACCGGGAAAGAGCAAGGAAAAGGTGGATAACGGTCAGTTTCTATTGGGTGCTGTTTACCGGTAAATACTACCTGGCTGCTGTCGATCAACTCCACATAAAACTTTGCCGGCAAAAGGTCGTACACTGAGGTCAACGCAAAGCATTGTGGATTGACCTTTTCAACAAAAATATGGCGGGATCTGTGATAGTAGGAATGTCAATTTTGACATTTTACAGTCAAAATTCGGAGGCAAATGATAGGTTAGACGGGTTAAATGTTCGTGAACGTCAGAGAAGGGTTCGAAGGAACATGGAGTTGTAAAAGCAGCGACAGGCAATATACGTAAGATCGATGAGGCACCGCCGAATCCTGGCCCTCATTTCTCTAGTCTACACGTCCACACGTAGGGCCTATCGTCGATCGTAATCACGCGGTATTATCAATTTCCGGTTCCTCACCTGCATACGCACTGTCGCGGAACGGAGTGTGTTTCTATTGTCGTTTACCGGTAAGTGACGCCGCTATTTTCCTTCCTCGAGAAGGAAAATTTTGCCGGGTTGATTTACCAGTAAATAGTGAGGAAGGTCAGTTTCTATTGAGCACATTTAATCCCTTATCCGTCTCTTTTCCGGTAAATGGTCCCAATAGAAACACACCTAGTGACCCACTTGGTGTTAACACACCAATGTAAAGTCGCGCATGGGCTTGATGTACAATAACCCGAATGGAACTGTCTACCTGAAACCCTCGTCAATATCACTACACCTGAAGCATTTAAAGAAGAAACAACCAAGAGTCTAAGAAACCAACCCTCCAGCATCTAACTAACGCCTAGCGCACTCACTAACCTCTGCGTTGACCTCTACTGTCGAGGAGCTGCAGAGTACATCTGTCAAAGTCAAAGTGATGTTTGGTTCATTTTTATCAGTTGCTATATTGAAAGAGTCGTGGCCGCCATCATCTGAGCCCATAGACAATGTTGAGGTATAACGCCTTGTTCAGTGGCGTACCGAGGCAGTCGATCCACAGGGGGCAAAATTTTCAAGTCGTCCCGCCAGAGGGGGCAAAATTCGTAAATCGTCCCCGTTATGTGCTCCAATTAAGTCTGAATTTAACGAAATGCGCGCAAAGCGCGCGAAAATCGCTGAATTCACTCTATTTTTGCCCAAATTCAGGCTGAAATTGGTTGAAATTCCTCGAAAAAGAGGGATGAAAATGCATATTTTGGTCCATATCGTCCCGCTTTTTTGAGCCAGAGGGGGCAACTTGCCCCCCTGCCCCCCCGGTCGGTACGCCACTGGCCTTGTTCAAATCAAAGTGTATTAAGTCATTAATATGCTATCGTTCTCAAAAAAGGAGTAATATTGAAATCCTATTCATAATAATTGGTCAAATCAGCGATTGTTATTGTTTATATTTCGAGCAGTACGCCACAAATGTATGTATCTGAAACATCTCAAATATGTTAATATCTCAGCCTTGTTCGCAACATTGTAAAATCGCAGGTGTCTCTCTGGAAGTAATCTCTTATAGCTCACGCCCGGAAGGGTGCGAACAATAATACATCAATGGGGTACCCTTAGAGTAGAGTTAGGAGTACACATGGAGTAGCCTAAGCTCTGGGTTTCACCGTGAGTAAGAAACTGACTGTTTAATATAATAGTCATTGAAAGAGACTGCATAGAGAGTATGCAATGTTCTGTTATATATCAATGTTTGTGATGTGATGTAATTAAATGAGACATTTGTCAAGCAAAACCCAAATTTATCTTTTCACTTTTCGTATAATTTGTCTTTTTCTAAGCTTCATTTTGCTGAAAACTGAACTCCACCAAAATTGACTTATGGTTCCAGACAGGCCCATACGCAGGGGGTACAGGGGGTGCAGTCGCACACCCCCCAATTCCACAAAAGGGGCGAAAGGTTCACTTTTTGCTGAATTTTTTTTTAGAGAGAGAAAATTTGACACAAAAGTCCACATTTTGGTGATAAAATGTTCAACTTAAAGTCCAAAAAATGACCATTTGTGATGCGATCTGGGAAAACCCACCACATGGTGGGAAATTTATATTTGAGTTTTTACTATCACTGCAGAGTTTGAAATATTAAGTTTCAATAACTGTTCACTTCTTTCTTCTTTGATACACACATCAAAAGTTACGCCTTATACAATCTGACAAATAAATATAAAGCCACAATTAAAAGATTTATTTAAGCTATTTTCTTTATTTTTCAAAACTGTCCTGTGGGACATGTGGCGGGTTTCCCCAGATCACACCACATTTTAGGGTGGTTAGGTTCACTTTTACCAAAAAAGGTCCACTTTTTCGAAAAAAGTCCACTTTTTCGAAGTCCCGCATCCCCCCCCCAAAAAAAAGTAAATCCTGCATACGGCTCTGTTTCCAGAGATATGGTCATTTAAGTGTCACTCAGAACAAGGAAATACAAAGAAAAATTATTTCTTTCAATTGACTATATCTCAAAGTAAAATGGCTGTTGATCACATTACATTTGAGCAATGTTATACAGTTCATACTTACTCTCCAAGAAGAATTCCAGAAGTACAATAACCACCTGTTTGATTCTAACAGTTGGCATCAACAGGTGCTTGCATTGTCTTGTATTGTTATCTTGAAATATGTATGGAATGTCATCCACACCTGTTGCTTACTGTCTATAGCAATTAGTCTTAGACCTTGCTGTTTAAAGGGTAAACCCTCTGTTAATTGCACTCTGTACCAAACATAGTTTGCTGCTATGGACATGATTAAATAGATGGTTTGTAGACATCAGAACTTAAATTTCATTGAAAACAAATAACAAAATATCGGCAAGGGGTTTAGGGATTTACCCCTCCCCCCCCAAAAAAAAAAATAACCAAGTTTGTGGACTTTGTGCAGGAATGTATGGAAAATGAGCTGGTACTAACAACTTTGGAACAGTAGCTCACGTACACCTGAACATGTCTGTCAAAATTATTTCATATTATAACACCGTCAACCGCAAACAAATCTCCAGGGATTTAGTCATAAAATTAAGTCTACCTTAAATAGAAAAAGACAGATCACAAAGTTCAGGTTGTAATTCCTCAAAGTTTGAACAGAAAGTTATATCATGTATCGTCCAATCCAATTTGGTCAGACCAAATTAATGGCAATAATCAAATTGACAAAATTGGGTAAAATTAGATGATTGAATCAATATAAAATCCTTTTAAAGGCAATATCTTGGCAGTTAGGAATGCTAAAGCCATGGAATTTCAACATTCGAAAGCTTAGCCTCTGTGAAGCATAATAATTCTGGTCACTCCATTTTCATAATGGCTAATATTGGTCTGAGTGAATCACATTGGGTCACTTTGTTGTCAAATTCAGTTATCTGAGTTGCACATATCTATATATTAATACCGGTGGTCGTCTGTCTGACCACGTCCATTTTCTCAGAGACCGAGGGTCGCACGTTCCTGAAACTTGGTGGATGGGTGCCCCTTGACTGTCAGAAAACCGAGTTTGTATTGGTTAGTGGATCAAAGGTCATCAGGGGTCATTCAAGGTCAAAGGAGGTCAAATTGGGGTAAACGTTGGTATGTGGACATGAAACTTGGTGGGGTCGATGTTGATGCCGAAAATTTTAAAGGTCACGACAAGGTCTTTAGGGGTCAATCAAGCCAGGTGATCGCGAAACCCAGGTGATCGCGAAACCCGGGGACCACCTAGTTATATATAATTAGTGTAATGAGACAATGCTTTTGTTCTTTGAGACTAAAAAGTTTTTTGTTCGTTTAACAAGCAAAGGTCAGATTGGCAATTTCTAATAGCATGAAACAAGCAAAATATAATGTTTAAGTGCCAAAATTCCATGTTCAGAGTATGAAGCTAAAACATGCAACCCCACACTTAGTATATAAAACACTAATCCCTGGACTAAGTCTTACCATAGCAATAACCTTGCTTAAATCCCTATCTTAGCCCTCATATTACACGTGTCTGTGTATTGGGTATTATGACGTATTGTCTCATGGGTGTAGGCTGTCGTCATAGTGTGAACCATTCTAACGGTTTGGACTTGATTTGGGCTTGCCTGTACATAATCCCAGACAGGTGGCTAAGCGAGTCATTCATTTTTTTTATTTATTTTAATGTGCTAGTAGTTGTACTAAAACTCAATATTGCTATAAAGTTTAGGTGCTAATTTGCTGAAACCTTACTGTCACACTGTTTTGCCATGTCCACAAGAATGGACCATTTTGACATGACAGCCATCATTTATGATTGATGATATTGATAAGACTATTTTGGAATAATGTCTAGAATACTCCAGTGTTCTTTTTCTTTACACTTGTATAGTGGCTGGGTTTAAATCAGATAGTCCATATGCTAGGTGTTGCACACGATTGTACAGCACAAAAAGTTTGCATGGCCCACCGTCATGCACGCATCCCGGAGAATTGACCAGTTGTTAACTTTGCGATAATAACGTTGACATGAACCTGTATGCAGTGGTCTTGTACTAAAACATATGATACACCCTATGATGGCATGCATATAAGGATTCACATCTACTCTGGAATGGTTTGTTTGGTGTAAAGTCCTATGACCAAACTGCTTGTAGCGGATGTATGTAATGATTTTATTGTGAGGATGACCAGTGTTGTATTATGGCTGTGTGAATCACTATATTCATCATCTTGCAATAAGGGGGTAGATAGTAGTGGTTTTGAGTAATATTTGATAACTATTTTAAGAAACAAAAGCATTGATATTGAAGCAATCCTACGGTAGGCCCGCCCCAGGACTTCAATATTTATAATCACATTTTTTGTGAGTTGACTGCTCATGAAAATTAATTTTGGGAGCAGAAAGTTTTGAATGTTGGGTTATTTACGGCAGTAAATCCAAGTTTTAAAGGTCCGGTTTGGTCAATGTGAAAAGGGGTGGCCGAGATTTACCTACAATCACAGCAATCACCTTTACCCCCTCCTTCCAATTTCACCAATTCTTGCATCCTCATCCGCAACCCAGGCTTTCTTCTCTCTTCCTCCACTTGACTTCTCCATGTCTTCTTTGTCATCCCCTCCTCACCCTACCCACCTCGATGTGTCCATACCAACATACACCATTCGCCAGTAGTCACCCACCGGTTCCACCACGTTCTTTCCAAACCAACATCTGCATCCGAAGTCGCAGTCTTCATCCTATCCATCAACTTCACAACAACAGCGCTCTCTCATTGCTCTCGCGTTCTCAAATCCCATCTCATTTTTTTACTCAGACACCATGTCTCACTCTTATATAGCATCACCAATTTCACACACCTCACCCAAACGACTTGAATATAATAGAAGCACGGGAATGTTGGCAGGGTTATTGCTAGTTTGTTTACAAACTAGCCTAAACCTCTCTGAAATAAAGGCAAAATAGGAAACAGCACCAAAAGTGACTATTATTTTTAGAAAAATTACTTATTTTCACAGGAAATTGTGTTAGTGAATTGATATATATTTTTATTACAATCAAAAACAATCCATATTACCATGTTTTTCATCGAAATGAATGAAGCGGATAACAAGCCTAAATCAAATAAAGTTCATTCAGGAAAGTGTTGCCAATATTGGTGCCCATGAAGCCAGTTTTTGGGACACCATAAATAGAAATTAGTGATTTTTTTGTTTTTGTGGTCAATACTTCAGTTATGTAATGAAAACAAACAAGGTCTGAAACACGCAAAAACTTACAGAATTGTTAGTTATCTTACAAGCCGCCAAATCCATACGTGGACTCTCAGTTTTTCTTGTACTTGACACTCGGAAGGGGATTTTAGTGTACGTTTGCTGGTAATGTGTTAGCACACGGCAACTTTGAAAATTTAAGATGGCGATGTGACCTGGCAGCAGAAGACAGCAACGTAAAGTCTGTCGATCTAAAATTCCACCTTTTGCTTCTGGTTTTGGTTGGTAGGTAATTTCGACATAACACCCTCGGCCTTATTTTTGTTCAAAAATATTCCGCTACTTTCTGTAAGGTTTTAGTTTCATGTTAAAATGGTAGTTTATCTCACCGATATCCAGTGGTCGCAACACCGGCTTTCATAAAATCAGATCGTGAGCAGCGATGTAAGGTGACGTCATGAGCTCGCTGAGTCGGCTCATTTTCTCTCTGAGCAGTGTGCTCTAATTTATTCAAGGCTCATTGTATACACCATTCCTTTCATCTTTTTTATCAGAATTTCAAAATGCATTTAAAAAAAAAAGAAGGCATTTTTTTTTTTCACACAGGACGGTTAAGCATTCCATGGTGATGTTGTTTAGGCATCATAAGTTGGCGTTAGTTTGACATTAAATAAATTTCATCTTTTTTAAATTATTGATATTAACAGCCAGACATAACATTACTTCTAGCGTGCGTATGTTTCTGTGAGCTCACACCGTGGCGTAACCATTGGGGGAACAGGCAGATTTCCCCCCCCCCGCACAAGGAACAGGAAAGCTACAAAATTGGGACGAAGAATGGGAAAGCAAGGTAGAAAGAGAAGGAAGGAAGAAGGGAAAAGAGTGAAGAAAAGGGGAAGGAGAAGGGAAAAGAGATCCAAAAGGAGAAGGAAAGCGGAAAGAGAAATATTTGGTTGTGTTGGTCCATCTAGGGGTTATGCGGGATCGGTGGGTACCTGCCCACACCGCACAAGTTCTGCTTGTTATTTTGCATCCTTAGCTTGACAAAACATCCTATAAATACCGAAAATGGTGAATCTGAATGGTAGCCCGACCTGATGTAATTTTACACTTCTGTTATCCATGAGCTTCAGAGAGTGTTTACCAGCAAGTTTTACTCCTCAAGGATCAAAAAAACAATCCCTTCCTTCCACTTCCAGTGAGGTCCAGTGTGATTACCTTAACTTTTACAATACAACCTCAAAGCACAATCTGATTTCAAGTCAAAGAGCCATACTGTGTGTTGAAGTAACGTGAGATAGCCATATCAGGAAACGGCATAAGGAACAGCGCATTAACCATGTCACCAAAGGAACACGGGCCCAGATCTTTGCAATAAAATCGTCAAGATCTGTTCAGTTTCTGACTATTCTAGTTCACATTGGAACGAGCCTTCCTCCGGAAGGGTGAAGAGGAAATGTAGCCCGATTAATTGAAGCAGTATTTCTACTAAGTTGCAGTATTTATCACAATAAACACACATTGCAAAGCTGGGAAGCGACTGACTTCAAACATTAGCAGCTACAATCCGGGAAAATGGTTAGAACAAATGCACATCTCTTTGAAAAAAAAATGTTCCCCTCTCTCCCTTATTCAATGTTGAGCCACCTCATTTACTCAACATCCTTGGCACTTCTCCCAACATTGATTGATAGGGGGTGGGAAGGGGTAGGTTTTGAGAGACAGATTCTGGACTCTCATTTAAAACATGGGCATCAGTCAAACAACTACAAATTGTAAATAGATCGCATATTTTAAACACTAGTGAATTTTTTATTAGTGTTTTCTAAACAACTTTTTTTCCCCGGATTGAGGCGAATGTAAAATGGATTTTGCAGTCTAATTTCAGATTCTTGGTCATAACTGTTTATTGGATACAGATATTTAAACCAATTTTCAGCAAATTACTAATAATTACCTCTACATTTACTCCAAAGACATGTACCAAATGGATGCTTTAGGGATGTGTCACTCTAAGTTTGGAAGGTGCAGGGAGGGTTGCGGGAGTGGGGAGAAGAAGTCGAAGGGTAAGTGGAGATCAAAGAAGGAGGGTGCGGAGGGCGCGAAGATGAGGATAACACGTGGGGGAGGGATCGGATGAAGGGGGAGGAGCACATGAGAATATACCCTTGTTGAAATTTTATAACAGCTTTACCTATTGTCCCAACTCAGAATGGAAGAATTTAAGAAAGTTTTCACTTTCATAGACTACAATTTGTATTTTGAGTTTTAATTTTATATACTTGTGTGTGAAGTCTTATCGATTGCAAGGTTCTAGAGTCATAACATTTTTCTATTAGGGTACGGTCACTGCTTAGTATAAGTACCCGCACGGACGATCCGGGAATACTGCAAAAACGTAGACAAACCCCGAGTTTCTACGAATGCCGCAAACACACACACCTTGCGAATTCGTCATCACTCTATCAGAGAGACTTTGAATGCCTTCCAAGAACGGGTTAGTCGGCAGGCTATATGCATACCAAGAACATATTGACCAGACCCCTTCCAAAAGTCAACTCCCCCACTCCACACGATTGCACACTCATCATTAGAGAAAGGGACAATGCTAAAATACTGCTTTGCAGTAGCATGCACCACCGACCATATAAGAACGAAGAAGAGCAAGAACTAAAGACATATTGCAAATGAGTGCTATTTTTATTCAATAAATAGTATTTAGGCTTATTTATTACTATTAAATGAAATAACATTTTCTTAACATTGAAGGAAAAAACAAATGACAAAAAAAAAAATTAAAATATAATAATAATTAACTGTTGTCACCTGTGGGAATTCATTGCAGAACAGACATAAGGTACTCCTGTATCCCACACTCCCTCACTCCCTCCCTCACTCACTCACTCACTCCACTACCTACACTCACTCTTTTACACACCCAAAAATTTACCCATAGAAGAGCCATCATCAGGCTCGAACCCATGCATATTTTATTCTTGGGTCTGACTCTTATCCGATTCGCCTACTTGGAACTCGTTGATTTTGGATCGGGCAATGTGTCCCTTTTTCATTAGTTTAAAACGTAAAAGTGTTGACAATTTCACATCAGATGGACTAATAATTTCATGATTTAACATGACAACATGTTCCCATATTAACCGGGATAAAATAATTACTTGGCGATGACATCCAATTTCTGCTAAGGAATGTAAAGGTAGGCATTTTCACAACAATTTACCATTGGAAATAAGGAAAAGAGCACCATGACTAAATCCTTTAAACTGATACTGTAAAAATGTACAAAGAACACAACGTTTTCAAATCTGGTATTGCAACAATGAACCATTAGCCTCATTGGAGTTCACATTTTCTATCACCCTTATCATAACCGTGAACTGTGTCTGTGGCAATGATGATCACAATTATGCAATGCGATATGTTTAAAAGTCCCGGAGTGAAATAGTTCGGGTCTAATGGCTTAGCGGTATTCTGTCAGACTAACAAAGAAATGAAAACACGTGCTGGGAGGTCGAGCCCTCTATTTCCTTTTTTTTGGCTTTAATTTTAATGTATTAATTTTGTAAGAAGGTCATCTCAAGCTGTGTAAGCTTTTTGATTTAGGTTATTAACCGTTAATCACTGCAGTGCCATTATCGTTCCTATAGGCCCAAAATGCGCTAATTGAATTATTTGTGACCTGTCCCTAAGCCGAGCAAGATATTATGTAATCAAACACGGACATCAAAGCAACTCTTCTTGTGTGTAATTGTGCCAAATTTGGTGTTAATATCTTTATCCGTTTTCATTTTATGGCCAAAAAATGGAATTTATATGATTTTTTTCGACTTCGCGCACACAATCCGGGAAAAAATGGTTAGAACATAATGCACGTCTCTTTGAAAAATGTTTCCCCTCTCTCCCCTATTCAATGTTGAGCCACCTCATGTACTCAACATCCTTGTCACTTCTCTCAACATTGATTGATAGGGGGTAGGGAAGGGTAGGGTTTGAGAGACAAGTTCTCAACTTCATTTAAAACATGGCATCAGTCAAAAACAACTACATTGTAAAATAGACGCATATTTTAACACTGAGTGATTAGTGTTCTAACAACTTTTTTCCCGGATTGTAGTTACCTTTGTTCGAAATGTGATCCAACCACATGTCAAATTTAAAGGTTTTGTTTCTACAGTCAATGGGGGTGGGGGGTTAGTGCAGTGGGTCTTCCCTCGCTTCGCACCACTGTGGTCCCAGGTTCGACCCTGCAATTTCATGTGCGTTTGGTTTCCAGTTCATACTCGGTCGCGCAGGTTTTCTCCAGGTACTCCAGTCTCCTCCTGCTTTCTAAAACTGGGCTTTCTTCTCTAACATGCATATGGTAATAAAATGAATTGAAATAAAGTATCTTTGTGACACTAAAATGACATGATTGTGTTGGATGTGTCGTTAAATACCAATACCTCTTCCTCCTCTACAGTCAATCGCCTTCTAATTTTGTTCTTAAAAATAATTGAATGGCTATAACCAGGGAATAAACAGTAAGATGCCAGGCATTAATAATTTTAATTTCAGTCAATGTTCTTAATTATTAAAAAAAAATTCCAATGAAAGATTTTGGAGAAAAAAATCAGGTCAAGTGGGTAAGGTCAACACAGCACCTGTGTTTGTCTCAGACTTGTAGTACTCAAGTACTCATACTCATGCAAAAATACTCGTACTCATACTCGTACTCAGGCACAAGTACTCGTACTCATACTCGTACTCAGGCACAAGTACTCGTACTCATACTCATACTCGTACTCGGGATTTAAAATTTTGCTGTACTCATACTCATACTCAGAAAAAATACTCATACTACAAGTTTGGTTTGTCTAATATTTACAGATACTTTGTATTCCATGTTTTGACTTGATCATTTTTAAGCAAATCTGTCATCTTCAAGTGCATAGACATATTTGAAAAGTCTAGCTGATGAATTCTCATTACTATCATCACCACCCCGTATCTCCTCGATTCCCATCCCGGAAATGGTCACAGACGAATGACCTAATTGCAAAAAGCATGATAAATAGAAAGATAACCTCAGACCAAGACAACTTGGCCTCTATTGACCTCCCATATTGCTAAAAGTAATATCCTGTTCTTGATACAAGTGTCATTAACAGTAAAACAAGAATTTGTACAGTTGACCAAAGTTCTGGAAATGGCAGAATCTGCATTGTTTTGAAGTGACTGCTTGTGATGTTGGTAATTAAGGAAGTGCATAATTAAGCCTTCATTATTGCTTACATTGAAGGCAGGATAAGGTCTCAAGAGAATGGACTGTACGGATTGGGTGCCCAAACTCTGAATATGGGGCATCAATTTGGGCCATTCTTCGGATGTCACACACGTGACCAAACTTTATTTGCCTCCCATGACAAAACAACCAATCTAGCGAAAGTGGAAACATTATTCGTGGTTAGGTTTAGACAAAATCTAACGAAAATAATGTTTCTACTTTTGCTAGATGATTTGTTTTGTCATGGGAGGCAAATAAAGTTTGGTCACGTGTGTGACATCCAAAGAATGGCCCATTTACAAGATAGCCCTGATTTAAAGTTTTGTTGTGGGATATAGCTGGAATGACCACATAGAGCTCTGCTGTTATGCCATCTGGATGGATGAATGAGTGGATGGATGGATGGGTGCAGTGGAAAGAGGGATGGATGGACGGATGAACGAAAGTAAAACTCTCACTCTGACCATAACACAGTTACCAATTTTCATGAAACTTGGTATGTTGGTAGTGGTGGACATAAGCATTAGCCATGCTGTCTACCATCATCATGAAATGTGAATATTAAAGAGACAAGAGGACATTTCCAGAAAGAAGCGCCACTAAATGTTTTCGAACCCATGTTGTTTTGAATTGTCCCCATAGATATGTCTTCCACTCTTAATACTTGAATGTTGTGTAAAATCACTCTTAAAGGGACAGGAGGAGATTTTTTTAGGATGCCAATTTCTCTCAATCGGCACTTGATCGGTTGTAGAACACCTATACCGAGAATGTTTCGAAGGTTCATTGGACAAACAAATAAAAAAGAAAACATAAAACCATGTTTTTGAATCGTCCCCATAGAGAAGCATGCTTTGATTTTTCTGCCGTGCACGACAGAAAATTTCAGCTCATCATCTTAATAATCGTATTGCATAACAACGGCATATTCAGCTTGTTCAATTCAGGTGTGATTAATACATTGGAAAGCATTAAAAATATATTTTTTTAAAGGCCAAAATATTGGTTGTGCTTCTTATGGAAATGTGGTTCAACAATCAAATGGTATCAACAATCAATATGGTATTCGAACAAACATTGGATGGAGAAGGGTGTGTAAAAGTTTAAATACAATCTGAAAAGTATCAACAGATTTATTTTTCCAAAATTTAGTGCAGCGGCACTCTTCTGAGTAGATTGACATTTCTTCTAATAATGCTGGTCAAATCCTAAACCTTCTCAGAACTCTAAATCCCCTATTACTGATTTGTGATCACCTTAACTGACCTTAGTGTGGTATCCACCAGGCTGACATAACCAAACTGACAGCCAATTAAAAATCTAATGTCATATCAGGCTTATCAGCATGATAGAGATGAACATGGCCTTATGATTGATGGATACTT
Organism: Ophioderma brevispina; assembly: GCA_023653785.1. NCBI lineage: Eukaryota > Metazoa > Echinodermata > Ophiuroidea > Amphilepidida > Ophiodermatidae > Ophioderma > Ophioderma brevispina. Next base: position 58,747 of record JAMKCH010076756.1, on the reverse strand, counting down.
AGGGAAGGTGCATTTCTGCTGAGCATGCATTATGAGTTGGTTGAGTTATGCCACGCGGGGAGCAGCGGGCTATAGATGTGGAATAACTGGACAGACATGGAGTTTTTGCTGTATTGAAGCATGAAGAGCCTTGTTATAACATTTTTATGACATTGAAAATGATGAACAGTGCAAAAATTCTTAATGGTTGGGGTGACTATGAATAAATATTTATGCAAACACAGATAGTTTTTGTAAACTAAAATGATGATACAGGTGGGGATAGATTGTATTTTCAGATGTTTTTATACAAATTTATATGGGATCTGTACAAAGTTCCTATATTCCATGTGTTTAAGTGGTGCAAATATCAGGCTAGTTGGGCGAAACTGCCAACAGTGCCCGGGTATTAAGTACTATATCATTGCATTATTAAGAAATATTGACAATCTGGCAGCTGACAGCAGTTATGAGGGTCTCGACTATTGATCATTACCTTGAACAAGAAATTAGTGAACTGGAATCAACACTTACGATTCCACTATTTATACCATATTCAGTTTTCACTAAAGCCCACCTACACAAGCAATTTTTGATTGGAAAATGTTATTATTTCAATTCTTGGCTATTTTGGATGTTTTAATAATTCTGCCCATTGCGCGGGGCATAACATTGGTGCCCAGCACCAAAAGGTTTCTTGTAGAACATGGAGTGCTGATGTTACAGAAGTGATCAAAGGGATCAAGTGAGAAGGTGGGTAGTAAGACTACGGGCTGAAGCCGTCTCCATAGTCTTTTCTTCAAACAGGCATGATCATGAAACGCCTGAAGACTGGGGAAAAATAGCCACTATGATTCATGACTTCAAAAATAGTTACTTTGTAAGAAGGTTGTTAGCTGGCGTGTTGAGTGACTAGAATTTAGTGGTTTGTCTTAGGTTCAAGTGTTATGTCCAGGTATGAGCTTTTGATGTCTAAGTGCACAAATATTTGAACAAACTGTGCGAGGGTTGTGGTTCATCGATTTATAAAGAATTGAAGGGCAACATGAAAAAAGAGACACATTTAGTAGTTGGTTTTCCAGTTTGGAGTTGCACTTTTAATGCTACAAAACATTAAATGTATAAATAAATGTAATAACGGCATATAATAAAGAGATGTTTAAATAATGTGGTTATACCAAAGGTGCAAGATTGCAATTTGCAGTAGCATATGGCAAAAAGAATGTTTTAAACAACCATACTAGTATTTAAAGAGTTTTAATTAATTTTACTTAATTCAACAAAACATTCTACAAAAGTTAAGGTAGTGTTAGAAGTGATGTTTGAAGGTTCATGTTGGAATGAAAGAATTTTTGATTGTTGCTACACAAAACTATATAAAAAGAAATCATGATGCATTTGGAAGGTATAGTTATCAACGGGCATATTTAGAGATTTGGTTAGTGTATAACCGATCACCTTAATATCTGTATGCATGATACAGATTTAAAATTCAAACATCGCGTTCATTCCGATTCCGAGTTTTTTCTGTGTACTTGTTTGTGTGATCATCGCCGTGTTCGCAGCCAAAGCTGCCAGGAAAAAGTAGAAGATTGATTTAGGTAAACACTAAAATGGCAAAATAGAAAGTTAGGAACAACATACACACTCTTGTGACTTGTCTACATAAAATAATAAATTTGAACTGTTTCAGTTACAATTTATTTTCACCGTTTGGCCATCAGTTTGGAACAATTTTCATTCAAGTTTGGACCTCTTTGATATTAATTTAATCGGTATAGAAATCGGTAAAAAATGAGACTTTTGCCGATACCGATCAGATACCGATAAGGTCATAATCGGCCCGATTTAAAGAATACCGATCATATCGGTTATTCTCTAGATTTGGTGGAGAATATGGCAAGAATACTGCACAATAGACAACAAAATCCTATTTTTGATGAAAAATGTGAAATCGCTAAACTTGGGATTTTAAATTGACAAATCAGGTTATCAATTTTTATAGGTATGGTTTGAAAAAAAACCTGACTTTTCGATCAAAAAATATATATTTTTTTTTTATAAAAAAACATGGGGTATTTTTACCGATAATTTTTTTTTAAATGAAAAGCCAAGTTTGGAAAACTGATTTTCAAATCGATAAACCTTCTAGTTCTAAGTGTCAATCTCTTGAGATGCACTTTAAGATTGCATATGTTGCTGATTAGTGAAAAAGGTCTAGTTTAAAATATCACTCTCACAGCATGTTTTTTTTTTTGTTAAATCTATAAATAATTTTTATTTTTAAAATTGACTGGAATTTAGAAAATAGAAAAATTGATCCAAAAACTGGCATATAATTCATCACCTGATGAAATAACATCCAGACAAGATGATATCAGAAGCTCATCCTTTCTTGACCTTTTACCTAACAGCAATCAGGAAATTACTTTAATCGATTCCATTGATAAAGCATGCACTGGCATACATGCATTACATATTAAGCTTGTTCTACTTGGTGAAGTCAACCTAAACAGCTGAGAAAGTATACAGCTTTACTCCCAATTCTCGGAAATCCTCTTCACAGCTCTTCACCATGGCAGCATGGTGCTTGGCCTTGGAAACCGGCCAGCTAATTAGTAAAAAGTTAACAAGTAGTGCATCCTGAATAAATTGGGGGACTCTACTCGCTCTGCGGCAAGAACAAGGAAATTTGTCACATTGTAAAATTGGAAATGTGTTATCGAAGGATCCGATTTAGAAGGCCTCTGCCATATATGCTGGTTAAAATTTGGGATTAGTTTCATAATGAAAACAGGTTTATCAGGAAGGCTTTATACTTGATGCACTGAGCGAAATGAAACTGCCCTCCCTGAACAGGTATCAGAGTAGGGTAGGCTTAGATAAAATATTAGTTTTTATGAGATGAGATACATTGTTAGCAAAAGCCAACTTCAGGGGTAGAAAGACATTTACACACATCCTTTGCTGACTCTTCACACATTTTGTGTTGGATGCAGAGGGGGTCACAGATATTTAGGGGGACGTGTCCCCTCTGCCTGACCCCAATTGTTCTGCTTCACATGATGAGATATATGGCACAGTGTGGCAATGTTCCATCCTTCTACTGTAATTTTGACATGGGTTAATCTTCACAATATTGAACATTTTGTAAAGTTTTGAATTTGAATCAGGGGTTACACTAGGTTTTGAAACTGGGGGTCAAAAGCTGTGATAATCTTGAATTTCTTGAATAACAGATTCCAAACTAGCGGCATTATATGAACATAAATGACCCTTAAAGCATCCAGAAATGTAAATTTGTGCACCGAAAACTTAAAATTGGGGTGTATGGCACAATGACCCCTGATTTGAAGAAACAAACAATTACTTTTGGTGTGCATTGAACTCATCAAAATGAGGTCTTGGCATTTTTGGAAGAAGCATACTTGTGATCACAAACTGTGTAAATTAAATGGTAAGAGTGAATAGGCCTAATCAAGCCAAAATCTGCCATTGTTCAAACTGAATTTCAGCATGGTAGCCAAATTTGGAAACAATGCATGCACAACTATACAATCGCAAGCAGTCTGCTGTCATATCCTCTCTGCCCCTTCTCCCCAACTGTTCTGCTACAATTGATGAGATATATGGCATAGTGTGACAATGTTCTATCCACCTACTGTATAACTTTATTTTTGACAGGGATTCATCTTCACAATATTGAAATTTTTTGTGGTGGTTTGAATATGAAGACACAAACAATTCTATTGTGCATTGAACTCATCAAAATGAGGTATTGGCATTCTTGATAACAAACTTTAAATGGTAAGAGTGGATAGGTGTAATAAAGCCAAAATCTGCCATTTGTAATTATGATAAATGTCTGTTCATACTGAATTTCAGCATGGTAGCCAAATTTGGAAACAATGCATGAATAACTATACAATCGCGAGCAGTCCACTGTCATGATCAGTCACACTGGCCGAGTTATTTCTTATGTCCTTTGAGACATAACCTACTCTGATTGAAATTACCTAATTTTGATACAATTTATTAATTTGTGAAGCACTTTTACTGGGAAATTTAAGAATAGCTTTTGCAGAACTAGAACATGTTTTAAAAGTAAAAGGAATGGTAAAACAAACAGAAAAAAAAATACACAAGAAAGTTCAAAATGTCCATTTTTTTTTTTGGGGGGGGGGGGCAGTATTTTACATAAAGTGTAATTTTCTAAACAAATCAAATGATAGAGGAGGGCAAGTCCATCAATGGCCATTTGAGAGGGAAAAGACCTAAAAAAAACAAACTGAAAATTAAGAATCAAAATTCCATGGTAACTTACATTATTTTTTAGGGTTATTTCTAAGATTATGTGTTCATTTTCAAGTAAGTTGAAGCTGTGAAATTTGTTGTGGTAACTTCTGTGAAAATTCTAAAACATGACTGTTTGGGACAAAGAAGTTAATTATGTTTGTTTGAAATTTGGACTAATGATCATTAAGGGGAAACTTACAAATATGGAGAAAAATCCCTTTTGTGACCTTGTGGAGAAATAATCCTTTTGAAAAGACTGTTTGGAACATTAGGCTTCAGAACAGATAAACATTTTTGTTTTATGAATAATTGCTTCTAAATGACAATTCAGAACAATAACCCTTTAAAAAAGCAAACCCTCAGAAAAGAATCTTTGGAGAAAAGAACCATTAAAATAAAAACATTCAAGGAAACCAACTGGAACATTTTCTTGTCTAACTTCTGATAAGCATGCCCTAAAAACTATGCAGTACAAGATCTCTTTTTCAAAAATGACAAAGTTTTGCTTGTCTGATTCAAAAGTAGCTTGACTTTGCTGTCATCTGGAAGTTTTCCATTTCTTTAAGAAGTAAACACTTCTGTCAGTAGCAAAATGAAACTGTTAATTTTCCTGTACATGAAATGTGTACTAATCCTCTGGTGCCACTGAGCAAGCAGAAAGCTTAACCCATCACATGCATGTTATTAAAGGTAGGCTGAGATGAAAAGACATGACAGTATGTTTAACTTACCCTCTAAAACTATCAGCTAGGGTGTACTATACTCCTGGTCAAAAAATCTACCCCCACATCACAGATAAAGGCTTACCTTAATATCTTGTATGTCTGCCACACTTCTTGATGTATTCGGTTATTTGTACTTTCATGCTGCTGAGCAGAAGTTTCTGCATATAACAGTTTGGGGAATTCTCACCTACTCTTTGTGAGGTCTTTAATTTTAGCTCTTGAAGTCATCGTCGTCTTATTACATCCAAACACAGTGGTTCTCAAGTATGATCTAGCCAGAGATGAGTACAACTTCTGGCTGCTTCAATGAAATCCACAAGGTCCTTGCCTGTGCATTGTTGTTCCCAATAGTGGGCAGACCAAGAGATGTTCCACTGTCTATGGTGCTGTTCCACAACCACTAACTCCTGATCCTGAAGTGTTGCTAGTGGGAAATGGATATCTATGAACGAATGTTTGCATCTTGCACAAATCTCCCAGATTCATTCCAAAGATGTTAGATGGGTAAAAGATCTAGTCACCTGGCTGGTCCTGGGAGACAAATGATGTGGTTGTCAATCAAAAAGTCTGTAGTTCTTGCTGTGTATGGGCGGCATTGTCTTTCTGGAAGACAAGGTCTTCTTTTTCCCTTAATGATGGAAGAACTACAGCTTTTAAAACTTCAACAATGATACATTTCAAAATTCTCCTTTAGACTTTTAAAGCTGTGCATTTCAAATCTCCTGATTACTTGTCTTCATATTTTCAGCCTCTTACTCATAAGTCCACTTACACACTTCGCTCAGATTCTGCAATCTCCTTTGAAATTTCCTTGTTCCAAAAAGAAAGCTGGTGATGATTGATCGTGCCTTTTCTATTGCTGGGCCTTGCCTTTGGAATGAGTTACCTACCAACATCCATGGTCTTGATAGTTTATCTGCCTTTAAAAGTCTTCTTAAGTCACATCTTTTTCCCAGCTCTTAGTGTTTCTTGCCTTTTTTTTCTTCTGTCAGTGCCTTGCCTACTTTGTAAAAGGTGTTCTATGAGTCTCATCATTATTATTATTAAGCGTTTCAGAGTTAATGTACCAGTTATTGTTATGACCCTTGTGTGTCCTTTCCATGTAATAGCACTGTTCCAATCTCACCAATCCACCATATCTGTCATGCTCCTTATACAGATGTCATGGAACCTCTCCGAAGGCAACCTGTCAACTCTGACCTGTCTTTCAAGTCCAAGTAAATGCAACTTAATCCGAAAATAAGATATTATCCCAGTCATTGTTTAAATTTCCCTTATGCAATGTTGGACAGTCCCGTACACAGGGTGCGGTCGCACTCCCCCAAATTGCACAGAAGCCTCAAAAGGTCCACATTTTGCTGGTTTTTGTGTCGCCTGCCTTAAGGCAGGGAGACACATAGGGATCCACTCTAGTCTGTTGTTGTTGATGTCTGTTGTTTGTTGTTGTGAAAAAGGGTTAACATGCCTGTAATATCCGCATGCTTCGATGGATTTAAACCAAACTTGAGTCATAGGTGCAACATTCGATCCCTCATTTGTTAATGAGATCAAAGGTTACATCCCAAGGTCAAAGGTCATGTGAGGTCAAGTTATAAAATGTAAAATTGACCTAAATTGAAGTTCAATTCGAACCAAACTTGAGTCATAGGTGCAACATTGGATCCCTCATTTATTGATGCACTCAAAGGTCACATGCCAAGGTCAAAAGTCATATGAGACCTATCATTACAAACCACGAAGGCAGACGACACATGCGGTCCGAGGACCGATGTATTTTTGTTTTGTTTTTAAATCCAAAATTCAGAGAAAATTGTTCAAAAAGTAAAAAAAATAAACATTTTTAGGGGTTAGTTCCACCATTAAAGTCCACTTTTCAAGTTCTGTACCCCAATAAATCCTGTATTATGCACTCCTGATCTTAGTATAGACAATGTTGAACATTTTGTGCACATCTTCTCTTTTCTGATATTTTATGGGGGATTTTTTGACTGGGAGTACATAAAAGCTGACATTGATTGATTCTGGGCTTGACTTAGTCCTTGCTTGTCATAATTTGTTAATCAATATAGGGATATGGGGATATCTATTGGTCATGTAACAATAAGAATAACAATATAATGTGAAACATGTAATTGATAAAGTATGATGTGAGTAATAATCCATAGAGTTAGTCAGACACAATTGTCAATGCTAATTTAAATTTGGTTGCTTCACCTTAGTTCTATCTATGTTTAAATCTGGCTAATATACCAGTAATACCCTTAATTTCAGAGCTGATTGTTCTTTTTCAGTTTCCATCATCTTATGTATGTGTACATTATATAATGCTCCTTCAGGATTATTGAAAGGGGCATTTTCATAATAATTCATAGCTTTATAACCAGGCCCGTAGCCAGGATGTTTTCTGGGGGTGCAGATTTTTCCAAAAGGTTGGACCGTTTTTCCTTCCAAAATGTGACTTTTTCACAATAGAGGGGGTGTAAATTTTGGCAAAAGTGGACCTTTTTCCCCCATAATTTTGCCCTTTTTTGGACCCAAAAAAGCCTAAAACCCCAGCTACAGCCCCTGTTATGTAACCCCAAAAGATTGCCTCAAAGAGTGAGATTTTCCTATCAAGTGAACTCACTTTTGGAGGGAATATTATTAATTCATTAAGTTTAAAAATTTGCACGTTCATGCTATTTTGACTAATTGAATCAGGGGGAAAAAGAAGAAAATGCATTCTGTGTCCTTTTTTTATTCAAAATATATGTTTATTTTACATAGCATTCCTGACTTGTTTTTAACATTATTCTACGAAGAACGGAATAATTGTGATATCTAGCCATACTGATCCAATACGTAAAACTAAAGCATTCTTGGCATTGCTAATGCCATAATTTCATATTAAACAAGATGATGGGCTCATTTTAATTCATAAAAATTGTAAACTTTCCACAACCTAATTTACCTTTACAGCAGTCAAGGAATTGCCACTTCTAAATTTGACGCCAAAATGACATTTGGCCAATGGTTCATGATGAATCAGAAGCAGCAGGGGAAAACTGTGGCCGAACCCTGGACACACAGCCTCACAGGATTATGTACGAGAGAATACAAGTAGCCCGTACCCTGTTGTGAACCAGATTCCCAGACTCTTTTGAAGGAAATCTGGACTTGTGCAGTACATTTCTTTTATGAAAAAGGGGGTTAAGATGTGTTCGAGCATGTAACCTTAGTTAAACATATCTCGCTCTTAGTCTTATTAGCACAGTTAAGAATGTTTACTTACTTCTGTAATTTCCGACGTGTCTTTTTGTGATCCCTTGCAAAGGTTATCACGATACTTGACATGATATTCTAAAACTATTAGTGTGTCATGTCAGTGGCCTGCCTTTGCTGGTTTTTGTGAATTGAGAGCTGTGTGTCCATTGGGAAAGTGCAGGACTCGTGATTATTAGACCGCAAAACTGGAGTTCGAGCCCCACTGTGGTCAACTGTTGGCGTGTCCTTGGCAAGATACTTAATCTCAATTGACCCCTCGTGTGACCAGCGAAATCTGGGGGACTATTATTGGGAATATTACAATTTAAGTTGCTGATAGGCTTGTGCGGCTGTAAAGTATGTCTGTGAGCAGCCACCAGATGAAGCGCAATGATTGTGACATTTCTTGAAGGCGGCGTACAATAATTTAACAACCATATTTTTTTTAAAAAGTTGATATTTCAAGTTTTTAAAAACTGGTTATTATTATTTTCTGATCCTGTTATGAGGGGTTTGATGTTTTGGTTTGGCTGACTGGAAATTCCCAGTTTGAGTGAAACTGCCTTTCTGGAGAAATTTCTCTAATTTTTTTCTTGTCAAAGCAAACTGGAGGGGGGGAAGAAAAATATTAGGGGTAAATTGCTCCAGAATAAAACTTACAAATTTTGGCACAAATCAGAGTTTGAGGCCGCCCAAAAATCCAAAAATTTGTGACCAAAATTGGTTAAAGATTCTTCCACATTATTTTGTCCCCCCCCCCATTCACTTTTTTCCCACCAAAAAATTCCAACTTTGCCCTCTGTTTTTGGCCTCCCCTAAACAAGAATTGTTTGATAAAGTTGTCAAACAATAACTGGGCATTATTCTACTGGATTTCATTCACATCAAATTTAAGATATTTTTTTCAATGCAGATTCCTATGACTTGCTTTTTAAGACAAATTCCATCTTCTATTGTAATTTACTGACAATTTCCTCCCACTCAAAGACTTTTTGACAAAATGACAAGAGTACTACTACTGCCTAGAATATCCCCCCCCTCAATCGATCCCATCCCTGTTGTGCTCTCTGTCCTGCATGCAGGGTTTGTCATTTTGAGCGCTGAAAGTTTGTATGCATTCAAGAAACTTCAAAATTAGAATCAATACTAAGAAAAGGAAGGTTAATTATCCACATTATTAATTGTCAAGTCGGGTACATTTTGATATTGATTCAAAACAAGGAAGTAGCTGTTTCCAACTTGTGATACCTGTTCAGCAGTCAAGGTGTCTTTCCGTGGATTACTATTTTATATAAACTGCAAGCCACTATCTCGCTTTTCATACACTCTTTTCTGATTGGCAAATTCTTTCATTATTCATTAACACAACAGTAGCAGGGACTGTAATGTAAATGTCATTCCGATAAAATTGTGATTTTTTCACCAAGTCTTTAGGCATTGATATCTACAAAATTATATAACACTTGCCAACCCCCCTTAATTGACCCCAGCTTGGGTTTCAATTTCTCAGGTCAAAATTTAAAATTTCTTATTGTGTTGAAAGTACAACCATGATGTTTGTCTGGTTACAAGGATTCCAAAAAGGTATAGGTTTACACTATCTACATGGCTTCTTGTTTTGGAGTTTATGGGGTAAACTGTAAAATTAGTGAAAAAAGTCAATTTTGGTGTGTACATGTGGTCAAAAGTTAAAAGTTGCTTTGATTCGGTAAATGTCGTGCAAATTGTTTCCCTAGCCTAAAGGATTGAAATAAGGACTAGTTTGCCTTATCTCAGGTAGAGATTTAACGATCCAGGTTTCCCCCCGCCCCTTTTTTTCCTCTGCCTATCCGATGCCCGATACCTTTTTGTCGTCATCGGCCGATCCAAACCGCTCCGACCGATGTTTGTCCTATATGTTAAAGATCCCAGCCCTATTGAGTATTAGTAGGAGTTTCACTGGTGGTTCAACTTTTTTTAAACTATAGGAATTGGCGACTAGGATTATAGTTAATAAATCTGTGTGGTCCACAGTTGTTACAAGTAGCCGATGAGGTATTTTAGAGGAAAAGGTTAACTTTTACTTCCCATAATGTGTGTGACAAATATAACGTACCTCCATTCAATAAGCGGCATTGTAAATTCCCGCAAAACACCTCCTTCCTGAGTTCATCAGATATCAGACCCTCATGCTCATTTTAATTCGAGATTTCCTTATTATTAATTGCAGTTTCAAAATGATTTTGGCGTTCAATTTTAATAAATCCAAAACTTTTTGTTACAATTATCCGTATCTACCGACCGTCCTTCACGTGCCGTCCATCCCCAGGTTCCAGGCCGTGCCGTACATATGCTATTATGCTTGACAGATGCGAAGGACATGTGCGTGTACGGCTATATAGTACTGCAGTTTACTTTGCGGTAAAATGGCGAAAAATTATTTATAAATTCCTTGTTTCGCAATAACAATTTACAAATCAATTGTATTCCCATTCTCATCATTTGTATTAATTTTTTTTTTATGATTTTCCCATCATTTCTTTAACATATTTTTGTCCACGGTAAGTATACTCCATAAAAAACTAACCCCCCCCCCCCCCCGCAATTAATCTCAATGACGTAAAATGATGGATTCCCCGGAAACACGTTGTCTTAGATTCAACAAGGACAAAGCTGCAGAGCATAGCGATTGCATGAGCTGACCTGTACCTTGCGCCTCGCAAGGGCTGAGAATTTCATTGACCTTTGCTGCTGATTAGTCCATTATTTCTTTGTTTAGGTATTCAAATAATGCATGAAGAGCAATGGATAATGAGTAGCTAGCCCAAACATGGCCTTTGGGGATTAGCGTTATTTATGTTCTAAGCAAATTGATTCCTTCTTAATAACCACAGTCCAAACGACGCGCGCTCATGTTTGGCTTCGGTTACTCAAAACTACGACGGCGGTTCGGAATTATGAGCTTGCATATTAGTGAGCCTAATTACGTAGCATACTAGCAGTGTGGGAAAGGTGTTTGGTGCTCGTGAGAGCCCACAGAGCTAAAACACCGATTAAGGAATGTTAATTTTCTCATGCCATTGGTTCCAGAGGTTTACACCTAGTTTGAAGGGATGGTTCTCGTCTCCTCGATTTATCAAAATTTCTGACCCTCTCTGAGCAAAACAAAACCAATAAAGACCTATGGATTGTTAGATTAGTTTCATTTACATACAACAACAACCAAACAAAACACAAAAAAACAAACCCTTTCTTTTCTCTCTAGATTTATGGCTGTTAACGTTAGCCTCTCACGCAGTATCAATAATTTAGAATATTTTTTGCAGTCTGTGTCACAACTACAAACTGTGGGAAAATACTTCTGTACCGTACCCCGCCGTATAACTCAAATAATCAACAACTTTCTGTCTGCTGATCCCCCTTTTTCTTTTCAAGCACTTACAATCAATGAAGAGAATGGAATGAAATGAGTACACCAACGTGAGCGTGGTAAGCTTATAACAGGTGGTGACAAACGATATTATTATTTTTTAAAATGTTGATGTTCTATGCAAATTAGTACTGAGAATTCAGTGCAAAAGGCAAGCCGGCCAAGCAAAGGTTGCAGCCACCCAGCCCGCACCTGTTTGATGACACAAAAATTAAGTCTCTTCTACGTATTTTATTATGACACTGTTGATGCTGGACAAAAATACAGCCACTGCAAGTGAAAACGAACCAAAAATTACGTAAACGAAAGAGTTTGGAAACGGGAATAGTTTTCGTTCGGGTTCGGGCGCGGTTCGCGGCCGTTTTCTGGAACTCTCTGCTTCTAAGGCTTTTTTTGTTTCATTGAAGGCTTGAACTTGTAGTCATCAAGACTACAAAAATAATAAAACATAAAGCAGTAATTTTCTCAGTTCCCCATTACCAAAAACGAATTTTTCCGTTGTAGGCAGAGGTCATGTCGCCTGTAATGCGTTGTAACTTAGACAGACATAAATTGTATATATATCTGATTTGGAACACGCCTTGAAGTTAGATCGTTATAGTATTAATACGTAAGTGCTCATTTAGCTTTATAAGTTTTCTCATGTAGGCTAAGAGTTAGATTGAAAGATGAAATCTAATACAAATTTTAAAAAACAAGGTTTTGGTTTTGTACATTTTGGTTTTCCAACTTAAAAACTGGTAAAATTTTCCCATTTACTTTGTCCTTCTCTTTCATTCAATCTATTCGGTTTGAGACGCAAGCTCGGACTATTTTTGCCGATCCGATCTTTTGGCGATTTAGCAAATCGCCCGCCGATCCGATTTCCGTACAATATCGTTAATTAAATCTCTAACTTATCTGTTAAAGCTTAGGTTTTCATGTTATCCAAACAAAATAGGTCACAGGTAATAGAATCCAATAGCTGCCATAGCTGTTGGACTTAATTTCGCCATTTGTTATAAACCAAACACTTAAGATAATCAAAACTATTCATATATTCATTCCTATGGAGCTGAACCAACAACTTGAAAAAAAGAAAAATGAAAACCACATTTAACCAAAATTGGAGCACTTTTAATTTTGTACACACCAAAATTGACTTTTTTCATTTCACCATTTTTACAGTTTTTAATATTTAAAATTTACCCCCATAATTCCAAACTAAAACCATACTATATAAACTATACCCTTCTTGGACCTGTACAACCAACAAAAGCAGATGGTGTGCGTTTGTTCAAAAACGAACATTTTAAATTTTTAACCCCTGTTTAACCTTGAACTCCATCTGGGGGCCATGAAGGGGTTTGGCAAGTGCTTTCCATCCATCAAATTGTTTTGATTTATGCATAAAGAGTTGCATAATTTACAAATTCAGTTTTTTATCCAGGTGGCACACTCACGTGAGATCTTTGCATTTACGTCCCCCACTACAGTTGAAATACACTTTCAAGTTTGTCACTCTAGCCGCCTCAGCTTACACCTCTTCTAGCAAGTAGCATGTTGCTGTTCTTCAGGCCTGTAACTAGGATTTATTTAGGGGGATTTTTTTTTTCAAAAGGGAACTTTTTCTACAAAGAAGCATAAAACCCCTAATTTTTGGCTCGCTATGCTTGCAAAATCTATTTTGGGGCCTTTTTAGCCCTTTTTAGGGACTTGTGGGGGCTTTATGAATTATGGGGTATCTGCCCCAGCTCTCCTTAATTGACTAATTGCATGGTGTACGTATTCCAGTGTATGCAAACTGAGTCATGAATAGTGTGTGTGTGTGTGGGGGGGGATGAAGGTGGCAGGTGGTGTGTATGTGTGTGCACATGTGCATGCATATGTGTATGTGTGTTGCATTTGTAGCATTTTGTACCCTGTATTGTATTGATAGATACACAGAAATTTGGTACTATAAACATTTGCTAATATTACCTAATTATGATCTATTTTAGTTCCCAAAACTTGCTCCCAAACAGTGCTGTTTGATACAGAAGTAATAACTTAGCTCCCAAGTTATGATAACCTGGGGTCCGTTCCCGAATCTCAGTTGTAAATGGGTTGGTACATTTTGTGACCCCACTTTTTCTGCTCCCAGTTGAATTCAGCAGCCTTGATGGAATAAAGTACAGTATCCCTGCACTTTATTCCATCAAGGCTGCTGAATTCAACTGGGAGCAGACAAAGTGGGGTCACGAAATGAACCAACCCGTTGTAAATCTATGTGCATACTATGTCACGCCAAAGTGGACCAATTTGTCTAGATACTGTGTAACTGGTATGAAAAGGTCTGTTATGTAGGACATACACACAAGTTAGTATACACGTAGGGTTACGCACAAGTTTTGGGAACAGACCCCTGGTAACTTCTAGTATAGACCCTATGCAATACGATGTCACACTTGGCAATTTTCTTAAAATCTTCCTTGCCCTACGATGGAAATACAAAGAGTATAATAGATCACCTGTACAACTTGGAGTATCTCTGGAATTCAATAACAGGTGGATGTATTGTAGTCATGGTCCATAGGCTGTACAAAGTAGTAACCATCTGGTTGTGATCATTTTAAGCAGGGTTCAAAACAAGTCAGTAGAAACCGGTTGTTGTGGTAATTGCAGGATTAAACAGTGAATTCCATTCATGGTATACTTGTTTCTTTGTGTGTACTGGACGTCGAGGGAGATAAGGGAAATTGTAGCTATCGTCACCTAGTTAATGTAGCAGGAACTAGAGGTGAGTGCATACAGGATGTATGGAGTGTTGAAAGCTCAGGATGGTAGGGATATTTGTGATGCAATATCTAGTGGTTGTCTGATTAGCTCTAGTGATGATGATGATGACAACGACAGCGGCGGTGGCGGTGATGATGATAGTGGTGGTGGTAATGAATCTGATGCTTATGTCAATGATGATGGTGATGACTGCCCTGAAATTCTGACCAGAGTTTGGAGAGTGTGCTAGCTTAAGTTTGGAGAGTAACATATGTCTTTGTGTACCCTATTTGTCTACAAGAGCAGTAGACCCTCCCTCGGGTCCACGGTGATGAAAATGCTAAGCGACTGAAATAACACTAGACTCTTCAACCCATATCCATGGACCCTCCGAATCTGTGGTGAAAACGTCTCCAATCTCCCCCGAGGTCGGGGGAAGTACTCTTCTTCTCCCTCCACAACATTATTCAAAACAAATGGTTCCTGTATAACTCCCGCACTCTCGCACTGTCATCTCGACGTACCGTTGTGTGTAGAGATTTTTAAGCCAGACAATCAGTGAGCGACGCTTTTTTTTGGACCGGATTTAAATAAATCGTGCCCTGGGAACTGAGCGGCTTTTGACGACCCCGGGGGGGTTTGTCGCACGGCACATTGTGCATTTTGGCTCAGGCAGCAGTCAACCCGACACGTCTCCTACAGACAAGTTTTCCAGGTTGCAATTTTGTTGTTGTATACATGGTGTTTGGCCTCTCAATCTCGAATTTCCTGGTTTAATAATGTTTTATTTGCACTTTATGATGAAGTATTTTTTAATTGCAAACCTCTTAAAATAAAATAGTATTAGTAGTGTTTAATGTATTATTATAATCAATCAAATATCTGGGAACCCTTGTCGTGTACATTTATTGATCATATTACTATACGGTACCAAATCATTTTTATTTTTAATAGTTTGTCACTATTGATACAGATCCATGCATTCTTATTTTTATTACATTCAAAACATACCTCTAAATAAAAGAATTTTAATCATGCTCGTATCGAAAATCCTCCGATATCTATCTAGGAGGAGCCTACTAAAATATATCGGCTGTATGTCCTTGCTGATCATGGCGTACTCAGCTTTTTTTTTCAGTGGCAAAGGTGGGGGGGGGCATCATGTAATTTCATGGGGCAAGCATTATATTAAAATTTGTGTAGTATAGTATATGGCCTATGTACATCACTTATTTTTTTAGGGAAGAGGTGGGCGGTTAGATCTCCCACTGGGGTGAGGGGGTCACTGCTCCCTGCCCCCTCTGGGTACGGCCACTGGGCATTTGTATGCTTTCACATAATAATGTCTGATACCGGGGGAGTGACTCCCATAAAATACAATCATAATTAATTTAACCACTGGATTTGTGTGTTAGGCTCACGCTTTCCCAACCGGTGTTTATGTCTTCCGCTTCCAAACCCACGGCATTCGGTGACAGACGGACTGCAAACAATAGGTGTCTTTGGTGGAGGCAGCCAAACTTACCCCAAAATACGGGTTTTCGGAGTGACAAATTTGCCAGTCAAAATTTTCCCCAAAAAAATAAAATTTGGTTTTGGGTGAGATATTTGCCAATTTTCTTTAAAAGGTTTCTTAGGGTAAGAATTTTTTTTTTCAAAAATTTACCCCCCACTAGCGTGTTTGGGGTGACAGTGGTAAGATTTTCACAAAATATGGGGTCTTGTGTGAAATTTAAAAAAATGGGGTGTTGGTGTAGGTGACCACGATGCCTGAAAAGGGACACTCATCCATTACGGCGTCGCTTCCAAGATAAAGTGCCCCCTCCTGTGGGCTGATATTTGGCATGAGGTAGGAGAGGACAATCTGACGTTTGTTATCAGGTTTCATATGACCCAAAAGTCAAAGGTCCTCTAAGGTCAATTTGCGTAGAACTACTGACATTGGAACAGAACAAATCTGTGGTCAAAGGTCACACACATAGGTCGAAGGTCACACATGGGGGAGAAGCACTAGTTAGTTGTACCTATTTTCGGCAATTTACTTTAGAAATTGGTTACGGTTTTCAGCTCAGCAATGGCCTAACACCCGGGAGGGGAGAGGGAGGGGAGCCGGGAGGGGGAGAATTTTCCCTGACGCGACGGATTTTACCTGGGGCAGCGGGCTGACCAAGTCGTTCCAACCAATACTACAACCAATCAACCAACAACAAACAAAAAAACAGGAAAATCACAAGGACAATTTCTGATTTCTCAGCTTCTCCTTCCCAGTCGTCTTTATTTTATTGTTATTGTTTATTTTCGGTACTTGGGACCTCTGATAAGCTCTATAGAAACAAGGTATGTGCACAAATTCTGATATCACAAAGCACGAAAGTGAAACACTAATGCATAATTCATACATTGCCAAAACTAAGAAGCTATTCAATTACCTGCGGTCGCGTAATCGATAGACGAGACCTATAAGTCGCGTGCCATTGAAACCACCTGTTGAGTTAGTAGCTTTGGTCCCCGGACTAGCATTCAAAATTAACTGAGATATGCGCAAGGTAAATGCGGTCACGTTACTGCAATCGATACTGCTGGAGACAGTTTCCCTACAGATTCGGACAGTCTCTGCGAGCTACTCCCTATTTGTGTAATTCCAGGAACCCTGTGTAATTCGCGTTCTGTGGACTAGTTGGCTGGTATAATAGAGGGCGCGGTATTGGGACCGGCATGTCCACTGGGTGGCAAGCTGAAAAGTCTTCAAATTTTGATTTTAGCCTTATCTTTTAACCAAGTGCACTCAAAAACCCAGAGACAGAGCAGAGACTGGGGGACAGTCTACAAGAGCAGGAACAATGACTCTCTGCAAACTCCTCTATTAAGATCTAATTGTTCAAATTTCTCTCATTTTCATATAATTCTGAAATAAACACTGCAAAAAAGAAAGTCCTCATCTCATTGGAGGCCTCATAATTTTGAATCTGAAAATCACTGAAAGGGTCTTACCGTGTTGTTCCTAATAAACGCCCCTGCTCTAATAAACGCCCCCTACGATTTTTTGATAAAACAATTCAAGAAAATGAGTTAAGCTTACCCAGATCACATGATTTAATGGCCGGGACTGTCGTAATCCGTATCATAATCGCTGTTGCCATCAATGCTTTCTGCTTCACGGCACATCAAAACTTGGACCCACGTGTTGATTATAATAGCCCTGGGTTGAAATACCCAGGCGCGTGCACTGAGCACCTTTTTATAAACTGGGTAAGGTGATTTTTGCAGGGATTTTTGACTTTCCATTTGACTGTAATAAACGCCCCCACTTTTGAAAAATGCACCGCCCCCGGGGTGTTAATTAGGAACAATACGGTAATTTAAATCTGATATCTTATGATGACTTCATTTTTGTAGACCTCTGGGGAATTTGTTAGCTACAGTTTGAAACCCTGTTTACTTCCACCAAAGACTGTAAATTTAAGAAATAAAGGGTGATGCAGTATCCTTTATGGGCGAATAATGTGTCCGAGGTCGGAAAAAAATAATGGACGAGGCGTAGCCGAGTCCATTATTTAATTTTTTTCTGGCCGAGGATACATTATGAGCCCATAAATAATACTGCAAACCCTTTATTTCTATTCTATTACCGAAAACAGCGTGATATAATGAGAAAATGCATTCACGACCCATTATTGCAGAATAATGGGCAGTAAACTGACCAATCAGAATGCTGCATTTTCAATAATGGGCAGCAGAGGTAATAGAATTGACAATTATATGGTTTAACAGTCTTTTGGTTTCTGGCCTATCTCAGCTCCAGAGAGGAAGGGAAGGGGTAAAGAGATAGAGGCTAAAGAAGATAGGACATCTGTGGCAGGATTTAAACCCGGGCCCTCCGGCGCACCATTCCCATGAGCAGGGATGGCAAGCCACGAGAGAGTCGCTGGCCTGGCCAGCGATTTTGTGTCCATATGAGTGTTGGTACGATGACGTCATAGCATCTTTTTGGACTTAGTGCATTTGCTAGCCTCAGCTCATTGAGTACGAGTGAGTTTTGGTAGTGATAGGGCTTATAAGAAATGATGCAATTGGGAAAAGTTGCAAAATTCATGTTGCTCATCAACCAAAAAAAGTAAACCATCACAGTTATTTTAACTAACATGTAGCAACAGGTGAACAGCCCACATTGAGTAAATTTTTACCCATTTGTTGGGTAATATAAGTAGATGAGTGGGCACATTTTAACCCAACAGTGGGCAAAATTTGCCCAATAATATGCTAAATTAACTTGCATTACCCAACAAATGAGTAAAGTACCCAATGTTGAGCTGCCATAGTTCACCTGTTAGTACATGTTGGTTTTAACCACACATTCTAAGGGTGCAATGATTGATTTTCATGAATTTGGTATGTGGATAGTCGTAGATACAAGCATCACCATATGTATGCATACTAAGTACCTCATTTGCATATTTGTCTTGATTGGCTAATAACTAAAAGGTATAAACCTTCAGTAGA
Organism: Ophioderma brevispina; assembly: GCA_023653785.1. Taxonomy (NCBI): domain Eukaryota; kingdom Metazoa; phylum Echinodermata; class Ophiuroidea; order Amphilepidida; family Ophiodermatidae; genus Ophioderma; species Ophioderma brevispina. The sequence goes on along the minus strand of JAMKCH010076756.1, from coordinate 39,859 downwards.
AGGCAATATCCAATCTCCATGAAACTTTCTATGTTGGGAAAAGCAGACACAACCATTACCATGTCATCTGTCACCATTTATGCAAATTAAATGCCTCATTTGCATATTTGTTTTATTGGTTAATAACAAAAAGATGGCTCATGCTACATGGTTTCTGAATATAGTGCATGCACAAGCTGAGAACTGCAAAATTCTTGTTAATTTTTATGAATTCTGTATAACAGGGTTGGAAGATCTGATGCAATTAACTTGCAGAGAGCTCATGTACAGTGACCATACGAGCAGCGAAATTATTGTTCACTTGATTATAACAGATGGGAAATTATAGTTTAGTCAATTATGGAGCTAAAAATTTTGAATGCAAGTTTCAAACCAAAAGAGAAAATGACACTTCATTCTTTATATTAAAGGGAGTACAAGGTTATAGGGTCATTACACAAGTTAGAAAGTTGAGAACAAAAAATTATTTAAAGGATTAAAATTCATAATTGAAGGTCAGTTTCATTATATAGTGTTACACAAGATAGTGGAGAATTGATTTTGAAGGGCATTTGAAGGCAATACAATTATTTTATTTTAATAAAATGATATTACAGGTTAATATTGGATATATTCTGGCAGAAGCCATGATTTTAACAGGTGTGATGCAATTGAAGTTCAGTGATTGAAGTAAACATGTTGCAGTACTTTGCTGGGGTATGTAATTGACCGAATATTGCAAAATTTCTGAATTTGAGATCATCTCAAAGATTGCAATTTTTCATGGTGTTTGCCTCTAGTTAGCTTTTGCTTATTGAATATTTATTTTGATAAGGTGGTGCATTGAAAGGAATAATACAATTTTTATCTTTTGGTTAGAAGGACATAGCCCTGTTCCTCAAAAGTTTCAATTGGTATATTTAGACATGCTTTGGTACATCATCTGATCTGTTGGTCCAGGTATTACTTGGGTGCCTAATCTTATGTTCAGATTTGATCTTATCTAATCTGGAGATTCCTTTTATCAAAATTTAAAAAAAAAAAATCTTGCTTGCTACATTAAAGGGACATGAGGATATTTCCAGAAAGAAGCGCCCCAATTTTTTTCGAACCCGGGTTTTTTGCATATTTGGAATGCTTTCCAATGTATTAGATCACACCTGAAGTACGCCTTCTTTATGTAATAAGATGATGATTTAGTAATTTCTGTCGTGCACGACAGAAATTCAAAGCATGGTTTTCTATAGGGATGATTACAATATCAGGTAAGTTCAAAACAAAGTTTGTGGTTTTCTTTGTACTTGTTTGTCCAATAAAATCCTGAAACATTCTTGGTAGATGTTCTGCAATAAGCCAAATGCAAATTTTGAGAAAATTTGTAGGCCTTTTCTTGAACTTGAGATTGGGGGAGGGGGTGGATGCCCCGTCACAACCTTACCTGGACCTGCCTGTTTCAATGCTGATGTAGGGTCTCATTAAAGAGTGGGTTTGGTGGACTAAGGCAATTATTTTGACCTTCTGTAACTTAGGTCCTTCTGAACCCCATTTGCACTCCTCATGTTTGATTATTGAAGTGATGGAAACAATTCTGGCAACATTAGGCTATAGCCAGGACCGTGGCTGCAGCTGCAATCCCAGTCCATTAATGTTGAAATGTTTTGATATATCTTTTTCAAAATGCCCCTTCCACCCTGTAACCAATGTTGGATCCTGGAAATATGTTCTCCTCCTCAAGAAAGAACCCCAACATTGCTTGGGGTGAGGGGGGAGATACAGCACTACCTTGACCTTTATATATTTTTATATATATTCCAATTTAGGCCAAAAAAACCCCATAGCTATACCAGAAATGCATATTTTGGGCCAAATTTAACATAAATTTGCCATTTTTTACCTCAAAATTTTGACCTTTTTAGTAAATTTGGAAAAAATTTTGCTTCAGATTGAGCCTCGGAAATTGTACTAATTTTACAACAATTTTTTTTAAATTTTGGCTTCCGCCAAACAAATTTCAGAAAATTAAAAAAAAAATTGCTGTACCAAAATTGGCATGAAAAAGGGGTCATTGATATACCAGAAGGCTGAAAATGAGACCCACATTCGCAGCACATCCCCGTACGGTCATTTGTGTTGAGTACCCCCCGGGAAGCAGGAGGGGTGCATGGATAGGAAATCCTCCAAGCTCCCCAAGACAAAAGGTAACAAATTCATACTCACTCAGCTAGTTTGAGAAGTACAGAAAATAATAGCTTTAAAAGAGCACAGGTATTTCGTAACATTCTGATCGCGATTGTAGGTAGCTTAACTTGCAAACCTTCACTCTGCACATTCAGGATTAGTAAAATTAGCATCGCTGTAGTCGAATATTTGTGATGCTCAAGATGCATTAATCGCGTGATTCATGAGACAGGTTGCAGAGTGACTTAGCTAGAACTATTATGCTGCCAAATCACTTTACAAATGGGGAGCAGAAAGAATTCGATAGTCTAGCCTGTCTGGGACGACCCTGTATGGTTGTAGTTACCACACGCGAGGTATGTTTCATTGGTCGGTATGCCATTACAAACAACAGTGGTCATTGGCTTATGGTGTTGACAGGGTACTACGCTTGTACCCCAGTCTGATTACTCGTATCTCATCCAGTCTGTGGTTTGTCATATATGTTAATAAATGTACGCATAGATGTACTAGAAGTCCCGAGGCCTGACTACAGTAGTGATAGTACTAATGTTGGACATGTTAATTATCTAGAGCTACAGCTATAGACCAGTTAACATCTGTCGTCAGCATCATAAATTGTAAATACGATGACCGCGGCAGCCTGGCAGGCAAGACATTTCGAGGTACCCCGAGCTGTCCCATCATAGTAAACAGTGCTTGAAGGCGTTTAATCTCGCATCTATCTGTGTGGAATTTTTTCGCCGAAATTTTTTCTTCGAGATATTAATCGGTGACGATGGAAGTTAATGTTAAGATGTTAAAGATTTATCTGGGAAAACAATCGCAGCGAGTACTTGAGCGACTGATGGACCTGAAAACAAAATCTGAGGAAACGTTACCGGATCCTGATGAGTTTACATTTACTGTGTTGCGAAGAGAACAAAAAAAGATTGCCATCGATGCACTACGCTGACATGTATATTTACCTCATCCACACACCATGCCCATTCACGCCACGAGTCTCACAAGCATTACAGATCCCTGAGGCTTATATAATACTTACTTGATATCGGGTTATGTGAAGAAGTGCCTTGCTTTTAGCTCCTAACTCCCAGTTTTGTGTCATCCGTTTGCCATGGTTAAGCGCCGGGCAGAAATCAAATGACAAGAGTCTTGACAAGAGTGCAGTGAAGGATGCCTGGGCCGGGTGTGTTCCACAGGCTGCGACGATTCTATACACGCCAAAGTGACCCCAGTAGGCTTACATTCAGTGGCACGGACGATACCATGACATGTAAAGTGTTTAGAACTGTTTACTTCCACATATTAGGTACTGCCAAATACGATCGTTTTAAATATTTTACACCAACACACCTCCCATTGACTGGTCATGGGTGATGATGGAGATATCGCTCCCAAGTTGCCCTATCATACCTGGCCTAAAATAACTATCCCCCCGAGGCGTAGTTTAGCGCCAGGTAGCGGGGGGATATAGGCAACATAGTATGCTAGCATACATAGTATGCTATGCCTACAGAGTATGCTAGACTTACATAGTCATAGTAGGCAGGTATGCTAGGCCTTCATAGAAGTAGGCCAGGTATGCTAGGCCAACGAGAGAGCGATAATCTGCATTCATCACCCGTATAAGCAGTCAAATTCGTTATATACCGAAAAGTACATTAGTCTTTGTTCACTGATTGGTCAAACTACATCCCGTGACATTTTATTTTCTGTTATTAGCGTCCCTAACTTCCTACTATTAGCTAGGATGATAGTGATAGGCCTACCTACCAAGGCCAAGACCAGACCTAGCTATACCATAGGCTTGGGGTAATTGACACGGAAAATAATATCAAAAATGTAGGCTAAGTAGAGAGCGCCTACCACTGGGTCCTACTCACCAATCATCTTGTCCTGAGTGGACAGAGTGAGAGAAGGGATCAGTTCCAATCAAATTAATATGCATAAAAAAGTAAACAATGTAAGCTTCCAATGCATGGATCACGTAGAAATTAAGTCATTACACTCGCTTATCCAGTGACAGTGGTTCGTTGCTCATATCCTCAACATTACCTGCATGCAGCATTGAGCCTGCATGCATCTGCCTTTTTGATGTTTCTATTTTGTTCTTGTTCATCACCTATAAGCTCACGTCTGCTAACACTGGTCATGATTAAAAATTATTAAACACATTTGTTTAATACTTATTCACCTTTTTTGCACCCTGTATTATAGCACAAAGCCTATTCTAATGTGCTACAAAATAACACAGCGGGAAAGGGATTATTAGTTAGTAATGCCTTTCATAATGTCTGGAAATAATGCGTGTTAAAAAAGATATGTGATTTTTATGTACTTTGTTGTCGTATAACCCGTATATTTGTTAGTACACCCTGAATACCATTCAAACTTTGCAGATTTACAATCCCTATAATCATGTCTCATAAAAATTTGTATACTTGTAGATTTGGTCATGATATTGAGCTAAAGAGAAAATAGGATAAAAATGCAGTCGATTTTCGCCCTTTGGAGTCATCGATAGCGCACCGACTATAACAAACTGTCTGGCATTGTTGGATTATGCAGGGCCAGTAATATAATTAAGGAACAATTTTTATGGTGAACTTCAAGCGTGTTATGACGATAATAAATTAAACTCAAACGAAATCCACTATACAGCGGTATACAGTGACCGATAGGTTTGCCTGCAGCAGCAAAATTTCCGGGTCACGTGACCGAATCAGAACGTAAACAATGTCAACTGGTCTATACAGAACTGCCCCACCTTGTATAAGCTGAGCCCAAGTCCCCATTCCATACACAATCAAGTCTGCCTTTCATTCACGTTTTCTATCTAAACCCTAGGCTAACATCAGCTCCTACAGTACACTGGCTGGTATTCTGAAAGGGAGTCTAACTTTAGTCCTGGGTTTAAACCATGGTTAGTCATACAAGAGTGGACCTTTTTTCCTTTCAAAATACTGTGAATGTCAAATGTGACAGGTAAAAAAATTCCTTGTGGATGGGCCATTCCAGCCCATCCATGAGGAATTTTATCACCCATTACAGCACATTTTAGAGTATGTTGGAAGAAAAAAATGTCCACTCATGCAGGCCTAACCGTGGTTTAAACCCAGGTCTAAAGTTAGACTCGCTTTCAGAATATCAGCCTTTGTCTCTTAATCTACATCTAAGGGACATTTTCTTAATCATTTACTAAACATGGTAAGTGCTGGGGAGGTTAACCTGTACATGAGCCTGGGTAACCACCCACATTACAAGGGTTCTGGAGGTAACCCTATATGAGACAGGAAAAAGATAAAATGATACCCTATCCAAGAACAGATTTGTTCAAACAGATGTCTTATCCAAGACCAGACCTGTTCAAATGGATAATACCCTCTCTATCTGAGACCTGTTTAATGGCTCCGTACCATTCCTTAAAGCAATACAGGCTCATTTTCTCCAAAATATAAAAGCCTTACATTTGCTCTCAAATAATAGACTTAGTAAGACCTAGAAAAAACAAAAAGCAAAAACAAAACATATTTTGCACTCATATACCATATCATAGCGCACACAAGTCATTTATGTTAAAATTAACAAATCTCACAAAATCCCACAGCACTGAGTGAGAAGAATGCCGGATGTGCCAATTGCATCAAATGAAGACACATATAGGCACGAAATCACTGTCATAGTGTGGTAGCTTGTGGTATCCCCAGTCATGGAACTGGGGCCTGAAGGGTCTCTTGGTTCAAGACCGACCTGAATTTGTGACTTTTCTCTTTCCCCTCTTCCATCATTCCTTCACTCCCTCCCAGGGTTAATATAGGGACAAAAGGTCTGGTTACAAATTCTTTGATTTCAGAACCACTGTATAAAAGTGGATTAACAAAATTGATCAAACTTTTCTAGTATAGCACCAATTTAAATGTTCACGTTCTGGTTCCGTAATTGGCCAAAATTTGATTTGTCAAGGTACATTATATGACTTATACTCGTACACCAAGGTTATTGTATTGTAATGTGCATTGTGAAATACACATTGGTTATTTTAAAATATCAATAACCTCCGCATACTTTTTATCATAAATTTGATTGTGTCATGCTTATTCATAAGCATTGAATATATTCGTAACTTCTCGGTTATGGGCCATGTTAGGAGCATCCGTATCATGGATACACCCCAAATCAGCTCACTCAGTTGAATAAATCCTGACACCACCACAAGCCATTACCAATGACTTGTGGATATGCTAAGAAGAAGACTTCTTGGTTGTAGTAAATACTTAAAAGGTAAGTTTGTAGGGACAGATTTTGGCAATTTAAATTAAATATGATGAAAGTAATATTTCTCAGAAAAGTCTAAATAAGTTTTAAGATATTGTGAAAGAGATCCAACTATTATTAGAGACTGGAGACAAAATGGAATGACTAATGTTGATAATGTTGCCCTCTGTGTCATCCATTAATCATTACCAACATGTATTTCTAAAACAGCTAAATTTAGCAGCAAGAATTGTTTGCAAATGGGCAAGAAGCATCTCTGGCATTATTGTTTTAGTATATTATTACCTAACATGTGAGATTATTGAAAAGTCATTTGTTTTAAAGGTGTGATACATGATTACGGCACATCATTGTTGTAATCATTTCATATGAAAGGCCTATCCACAGAGCTTAAAAGACACAAAATTCCTTACAGTAACTAAAATGGATAGATACGAAATAGCATGTGCACTAAAAAACAAGTTCACACCAAGGGGTACAGGGATGTGTGGCTGAGAACAGTATCATTTTCAGCCCCTTTGGTATAATAATCGGTCTTTTTTTCTTGAAAATTGATATAATAAGAAAGGGTTGCATTTCTGAAGTATATTTTCCAGTGGTCTATCAGGTATGAAGATACATGCAAACCACAAAATGGGAAAAATAGTACTGCCAGAATGGCTCAAAATACATTTTAACAGTTAGTTTTCTCTCAGCTTCTGGGACTTTGCCGCAAAAACCTCCACCAAAGCGTGTTTTGCACTAAGTCTTTAAGGATGGGTAGCAAATCTGTCATTTTTGGTATATTTTCGGGGTAGTGGTTCAAACACCAAGCCGCACATCTCTACCCAAACCAAAAGTGAGACCCCCACAGGCTTTTCCCTTCATTTTCAGTCAAAAGATCTTTGTTTTAGTTATTAAATTCACATACTACTAGTAAGTCAAGAACCTTAAGGCAATGATAGCATAGAGTCATGGACCAGTCTCAAGGGTTAACAGGGAAATGTGTTCACAATTATCGATTACGATGTGCATTTTGTTGCATTTTATATAGTTGAGCAATAAACCACTCTGGAAGAGTTTTATTACTAAGTTACGTGATTTACCCATAAAGGAAAGCCGGAAGTGTTTTAGGATTATTCGTTTTAGGTGAGGATTAATGTAAAACCAATACAAACATGCAGGAACCTCAGTTTTGATGCTATTGAGGGCGCTCAATAGATCTCAATATACAAAATGTGCCAGTATCCCTTTAATCGCAAACTTTCACCTAATCCAATCTACCATTTCAATACAAGTGCCAATTGTGTATATTTCCATGACACATAGAATATTGCTTAAAATGATATGTAATATAACATGGACACATTAGTGGAGTTTTCAGGCTCTTCTTCTGTCCTCCTATTGCATTCTTTCATATGTAAGATGTCTTGCACGAATCCAGCCCCCGATTTTTACAAGTACACAAAGCCCACCACCAAAATAGAAAATACCCCCCCCCAAGAAAAGAAATAATGTAAACAATTGTTTATTATTAAACTAGAGTAATTGTTTTTGTATAGAAATTTCCAAATTACGGAAAATGTACATTGACAAATTGGCCAATGATGAACTGAAATATACATAAAATTAAAATGGTACCGTATGTTAGAATCAATTGGAATTTTCTGCATATGTTTATTTTGTGGTCCTCTATATATCTAAGGGCAAACAGAGAAGAGGTTATGATCACCACAGAATCTCTGAATGTCCCTGTAAGTTTGCGGATGAGGTTCAAAGGTCATATAAAACTTATTTAAAATTGTTTCAACAGCCATGCATACTTAAAGGGGATGGCCCGATTTAAGGATATGAAGTTTTCATCTTGATAGATTGGCCTTCACTCCAAAACTCCATCTGTAAAGTTTCGTGCCGATATTTCAATCCGTTTTGATGCGAGAGCTAAAAACATGATTTTGTAAGCCCCATAGAGTACTGTGTAAAATTAATATTGGTCGACCAAAATGGGGCACATTTTCGCTCATAACTTCCAAACCAAACACCCTTTGGCTTTAAAATTTCACAGGGCAAATGAGAAAAATAGTAGCTTTCTTTTGATACCAAAATGTTGATCACTTCCGGTAAAATCTGGGGCTTCTGGGGACAAGGCTATTAGCGATCGGGCCATGGACCTTTAAAGAAATATAGTATGTTTATTCTGCCTCAACTGAAGTCTGCAACAAATTTACCAACAACTGCACTCTACAGTTACTTGTATTCATTCTAATAAGGTCTATGCTAGAGTCTTGTTTGATTACTGAAGTCCAGAGCCCTCACTTGATCACTCAACGTGTCACTGATGTCTTGTCTTGTGTTAACCAACTTGTGGTGTTGTATTGAGTAAGTTAGTGACAAGCCCTCACATGAGTGTGTGATTACTGAAGTTAAATGGTGCAAAAAGACCTGTAATTAAATCCGGTGATATTAATGGTGGCCTAGAGCTATGTGCTTCACACTATGCACTCATGTTTAAGATTTTTGATCACTCATGTTTAATTTTTTGAGAGACCGCCGGTTCCACATATTAATACTCTTGTATTTTGGAATTTAAACAAAATCATGTCTCAAAAATGCAGGTTTCAAACCTAATGAGGAATTTATTCTTGTACAATGCAGTTAACCCCTTTCTTGTTTCCTCTTTTCCCCTGAAGCAGAATCACCTAAAATGGCATTTTGACTGCTTGCAACATCTGAGACTTCCTCTCTGTAATAATAAGTGAAATATATTTTGACCAAAATGAAAAGACAGAAAAGCCAAAAGGAAGTAGTTTGGATGTTTTTCTTAGATTTTCTTGTAAAATTTAAATTCCAAATGAGATATAAAAAGTCAACAAATTTCTTATTTTTGGGAAGCAGACACATGTCACAGAATTATATGCTAAGCTTGCTTGTAAGACATGCTTTTTTCCCCATTGTGTCTTCTAACCTTAAGTCATGAGTCGAAGATCAAATTGCATACCGAGGGGGTTCTCAAGTTTGGTTCAGGTAGGGACTTGTCTCCGAGAGTTTCCGAGGAAGTAGGACCCATATGTATACTAATTTTTGCCAAAAAAGGGACCCATATGGCTATACCAGAGATGCAAATTTGGGCCGAATTTAATCAAAATTTGCCATTTTTTTTCCTCAAAAATTTACATTTTAAGTAAATTTTGAAAATTTTGGCTTCAGATTGAGGAAATTGGACTAATTTTCCAACAATTTTTTATAAATACTTGGCTTCCTATTGAGAAAATTTTACTAATTTTTCAACAAATTTGAGAAAATGAAAAAAAAGACCCATCGCTATACCAAAATAGCATGAAAAAAGGTGGTAATTGATATACCAGAAGGCTGAAAATGAGGCTGGTGTTTGCGACATGTCCCCATATGGTCATTTGTGTTGACTGCATAATTCTGCAGCATGTTGGAAGTGCTCAACATATTCATCATCAGCATATCCATTTGCTCCATCATTGAAAGAAACCTGCTCTGAGTCACATGACAGTGCACATGAAGGTGGGCAGGAAGTATGTGCGACAGAGGGATTATTTACGGAGAGGTGGGAGGGGACACTGGTAATGGCGGGAAGAAGTCATTCCGGAAAAGGAAGAAAAGGGATTACGTAGCCAAACATAGCTTACAGACTTCTTACTCTGGAGCTCTTGTATTCACAAACAAAATGTTAAGAAGGAGGAGAGCTTTATAATGGACCAGAAACTGGGGGAAATTGTGTTAGCACTAGTCTTATGAGTCTTACCTTTGGCCTTGGGCAAATCTTGTTTATTTCCAAGGGAGGGGGAGGGATTCATTGCAATGGGTTAGAATTACCTTGGAATTGAAAAATATCGAAGTCATTATATAATTCAAATCAGGTTGTCCATTGACTTCTGAACTTTACATGATATTTTGTCAATTTGGTTTTCTTGTTTTGAACCCTGATTAACATTCATGTCTTTTCAATCCAACCCAAGTTGACTTATAAACACCACTACCTGAGGTTCAAAGTGAAGGTTTCAGTTGATCAACAGAAGTATTTTTTCCTGCCTGGTGTTGGCAAATTTGCCCAAAATTGGTTGCCAGTCTGTGATCGCAAGGCTGTAAATTGCCAACAAAGTTTACATGCAGGTAGAGTCATGGTATTTCCCTATAAATCCAGATTAAATATTTATGTAAATACAATCTTGATTTTTGACTCTTAAACTTTATAAGTTCTAAAAGCATTATAAAAATTCCAAGATGTAAATAAACAGCTAAAGGCAAAGAACCCATTTTTTCCATGTGTCTATACCAGTTAACTCCATTCTGATAACATTCCTGTTCATGACGTGATTGTTATTAAGGAAAAGAACCTGCCAAAGATTATATGATTATTCAATTAGCTGTTAATATATCAACTTTACAAAAGGGTATTTTTGGTATATTATGTTAAGCTGTGAGTGTGACCCACCAATAGCCACTCTCATCAAAGAATTATTTTTCCACTGTGTTAAATAACCTAAATGATTTTACGACCTAAAACAGGAACAATTTATACTATCGATTGCGAAGGACAAATCCTTGACACTACATAAACTGACATGTTTTTAAGATGCCAAAATCAAGATCTTTAAAGGGGAGTGCCGGGCTAAGATAAAAACACAGGTTAGAGTTGACTGACAAATCAGAATGCAAAATTTAAGATATGGTTGCCTTCATAGCTAGCAGGACAAACTCAGGTTAGTTCTATCTGTTGGCAATTTTTGTAATATGAATATTGTTTTGACATCATAGTGTGGTAGTAGTAACTCAAAAATATGATTGTAGTAATTTCTTTGTTTTTATAGAAGTCAGACTGTATTGTTCACCAACATCTTCATTTGTTTTGTGTATACAGTCAGGGGTGTGGTTTTGAGTCAATTCACAATGCACCAGTTTTGGGAAATTCACCCCACCATCAGGGTAATGACGACCCAATAAAAATCCTATTCTTAAAACATAAAAACCACATTTTTTTATTTCCCCACTGAGTGCCCCCCCACCCCCGCCAAAAAAATGAGGGATTTTTGGCACAAACAAAAAATTTGGCGATTTGGGGCCAAAATCACAAAATTTGGGGAAAATCAGCGATTTGGAGGCGAAAAATTGTTTTAAAAGTCTCAGAAAAATTGTTACTTTTCCCCCCAGAATTTCCTTTTCCCACAAAAAATTTCACTTTTCCCCAAAAAAATTAACTTCCCCCCCCCCCCCCATTTTACCCTCAGAAAATAGGGTCTGGCGCTGCCACTGATGTCAGGGCGATTGGGTGAGATGTAAAAAATTTCTTTTTATGTTTCACCAATTTGTTTGGAAAATGTTCTTACAAATCGGAATCAACATAAAGTGCATTTCAATGCAAAAAACCATCCAAAACTTAATTGCACTTTAGGGAGTGGGAGCCTCATAACTTTTTTGTATTTGTCCGTAAAGTATTCATTTCATACTTTCGTTGTTTTTTTAGGTTCTATACTAATGGCGATCGCTAAGCCTCGTCCCCAGGACAGCCCAGATTTTTACAGGAAGGGTCGACATTTAGGTATCAGAAGAAAAAGCTAATATTTTATCTTAACCTGTGAAATCTTAGGGCCAAAGGATGTTTGGTTTGGAAGGTATGAGCGAAATGTCCCCATTTTGGAGACCAACTATTAATTTTACACAGTACTTATGGGCTTACAAAACCACGTTTTTAGCTCTCACATGAAAAACGGATTGAAATATGTCGCGAGAAACTGTACAGCTGGTTGGGGTGTAGGGGAAGGCCAATCTATCAAAATGAAATTTCATATCCTTAATCGGGCCATCCCCCTTTAAGGTGTACTTGTAAAAGATGATGGATGGCTGGAAAAAGTTTGTGTGCCTATCTATACCCACAGGACTGCCTGAATTGGATTAAAATTTCTTCATTGAGTCCAAGTAAAATTGTAAATGGGTAACTATATAGGTCCCCAAATGTGGTCAAAATCAGAAAAAGAAACTATATTTCAGGAAAGTTTTCTGTGGAAAAAGCCTTTAAACTGCAAGTTTTTCACAAAATTACGTATGAATGAGTAAAAAAAACAATGTTTTCAGGTCATTGATTTGGATCATCGGTATTGTTTTGGTACTCAGAATTTTCCCTTGGGGTTTACGTCCCCCTCGGGAAAATTCCTTGAACCAAAATACCTCCGATCCAAATCAATGACCATCAAAACGTTAGGTGTGCGGTTTTTAGCCTGGTAAATAAGAAACATCGCAGTGATCTCAAAAGAGATTAGTTCATTTTTGACCAAAAACAAGGTGCGCAGGACAGGAGTGTTAGAAGAGCTTGTGCGTAGACTTAAGGTCATAACAGATGTGTGAAAGCGCAATTTATTATGACCAAAAACAGAATAAAATAAAAAAGTAGAGCGGCGACACAGTGTTGACAACGTATTTTGGATTGTTGAGTCCACTAACTTACACCTGTGTAAATTTTACAAATTATTGCGGGCAAATAAAATTTTTCTTAAAAATCTAGTTTTCCTGTGTTTCTATGGGAGAATGGGCATATAGAGGGCATGTAACATACAAATCATGACCTTGGTAGGCCTATTATGGCCAAGATTCCGCATATGGATTGCCTGACTTTTGCCGAGATAATAGCCCTTGCATGGGTCAAACAGCATGTGTCCTAAAGATGAGGCTATTTGTGACTGGGCCAAACATGATCTTCAAATTCAAGCCCTGCCAAAGCAAAGAACAAGATGCATTTATTTGCTTAGAGTGACAGGGGAGATTTTGTTAGGATAACATTCTCTCAATTGTCACGTGATCGGTAGTAGACCGCCCTAACAGAGAAACGTTTTCGAAGGTTTATTGAACAAACACAAGTAAAAAGAAAACCGCAAACACTGTTTTGAACTTGCCTGCTATCGCAATAGTTCCATAGAAAACCATGCTTTGACTTTCTGTTGTGGCACGGACACGACAGAAAGAAAGTACTAATATCAGTCTTATTACATAAAGACGGCGTATTGGCTAATTCACTTCAGGTGGTTGTCCCCAGAGGGCCCTTGACCCACCCAAAAAAATGTGGTGGTTGCTCCACCAGCCAAGGAAATAAATTGGAGCTGGCAAGAGGCAAGTACATTAAATACCAGTGTGGTAACACCGCTAAGCAATTACTAGACACAACAGGACACTGCCCATCTCAACAATTACACGTAATACGAACGATTATTCATCACAACGTACAAGGGCCCAATTCAAAACACTCAAATTGATCCCGCCAAACCACACGAATTTTTTAAATGTCTAAGCACCGGTTGCAAAGCTAACTCCCTCATGCGAGCGGAGTCCACCTCAAAAAACAAAACCATCCGCACAGGCTTAGACTGCACATTCTCTTTCACATAGCAGCCTCTGACTCGATCAAACAGCTACAAGACCAACTCCCCTCATATGAGGGATCTGCCTCAAACACAACCCAAAACATATGGCAAAAATGAGTCCTGACGTCACACTCACTGCCATTTGTCCCACACACGGAGTGCAAGCCTTGCAGACATAACCATGGGACTTGTGCACCGGCAGTTTCGATTGTTTGAGTTGAGCTATTTTAACTTTAACTTTGGGAGTTTGGAGCCAACAAGGGATGTGATGCCTGTTTATGCCAGCTAAGTTAACAATGTCTGAATTATTGTTTTATAACTCATAGATTAAATAACCAATGCCTACAAAATATTTTAATGAAGAACCCAACATAGAACAACTGCAGCACACAAACATGGGACACCACCAAGGGCCCCATCACATAACCACCCACTAAAATTATAAAAAGTTGCGAAATTTTGACCTATTAATGACCGATTATTGACCATTATTTATTATTTCATTTATTTAACCGTTTTGCATTTTTTTTTTGTTTTAGATATTCACTCTATTTTATTTTTTCCTGGACCCAGGACCAAACAACCATATTATTATTAGTAGTGACTCTATTTTATTTAATTTCAAGATTTTATGATTATTGATTATTTTTTTTCGATGTATTTAATTATTATCTATTATTTTATCACACTACCCAGACCCACACAACCATTAAATTATCATTACGACCCAAAGGTGTTTTGAATCAATCCCCATGATGCATACAATGTGCTATACAATAATGTACTAAACCACATGTCAGTACTTAGGAAGTTACCAAGTGCTCCAAAAGTTTAAGAACCACAAGACATTTCATAATCATGCAAAAAATTCCCTAAGTACTAACGCTTTGTGGGCTAAAATGGGCATTAAAGTCAGGGTTTTTATGTGTTAAGAATAGGATTTTTATTGGATCACATGACCGTATTGAGGTGAAATTTCCCAAAACTGGTGCATTGTGGGATTGACTCAAACACCCTCTGATTACTACCATTAGGCGACGAAAAAAGAAAACCCTGTTTTACGGGCGAGCGGACCTTTCGAGTAGGGTCGGTCGGTCGGGCGATTTTTTTCTTTTTTAAATTTTTTTTCTTTTCTGGAGCTCAAAATTGGCCTAAAATAGCCTCAAAATCTGAAAAATCAAGAGAAAAAATGAAAAATTTTTACAAACAAATTTTCTATAAAAACATTTGCCAAAATTGATAAATTTGGGCTAAAAACAGGCTAATTTTACATGATTTTTGGAAAAACTAAAAAAAAAAAAAATCTGCAAAACTGAAAAATCAGGGTCGGTCGGGCCCGTAAAACAGGGTTTTTTATTTTTGTCGCCTTACTGCCAATATTATTCTCTGGAGTGAACCCAAGGGTAATGCTGACAGCCAAGCACCCACGATTGAAAGCACAACAACATGATACCAAGAACAAATTCACTCCAAACCTCCCTAACCTAAACTATTCGCGCTTTGACACAAAAATCGACACACCACTATGCACTCTGTGTGGGACTAACCGCCGTGTTGCGCTAACCAGCAGTCGGTCGTCGGTCAACACTACATTTTACATTGGGACAAACGCTTTCATACCACTAACTTTCACCAAGCAATCCCCGAGTCAGAGGGCCACTACGCTTACAGAATCTTTTCAAACTCAGTAATATTACGGCATCAGCCACTCGCTTTGATAAACACCTGACAAAGCTTCAAAACATGATACTTACAAACAATCGATACATTGCCTGATTCGGGGAATTCCCCACGCAGAATATCCCGGGTTTACACGAACCAGTGACGTCACCCCTTTCGGGCTCGGGAAAACGCCTCATCCACAACCCAACTGTACCACTTTAGCCCATACTGCGCGCACACAGTCCTATAATAATGGCGCTCACGCTAATGTTTGGGAATCGACTGTATATTAAAAGACGGAACACAGAGTTGGAGTAATAAAAGGCGGAAAGGGGGGGTTTGACAACCAGTGATGGGAGGAGAAGAAACGGAAAACTCTGCAACCCGACAGCCCCTAGCCAACCAAACTAGATAATCAAATAGGCGAACACTCACACAGGATAAGCTACAGCCCCCGCACCTTGACAAAGCCCCAATGTATGCATGAAAAATAAATTTTTGAAGTGAACCCCACCTCTTGCCAAACCTTAGTCTAACCATGACTGGCATGAGTACGGAAGCTACGCTATGGCTTTTTTGCCCGGGCGAACTGCCTAAACTTCACCTTGAAACAGCACAAAACCCCCATAACCACCACCGGCACAAAGGATACGACACGCCCGTACAGTGAAAAATGTTTAAAAATGACCCAAATTGGAATGCTACACCACGCTCGAGGAACGATCTGAACTCACCTGGGGGAGGCCAGCGCGGCCTCCCATTCACCAATCCACCCGCTACTCAGCTTGCAATGGCCCTTGAAGAACCCCAGACAAACTACAAATTTTTTCCCCAGTGAGCTCTTCCAGGACTCGCCTGTGCCCCGGAATGGCCATTCTTTGCTAGAGGAGCGAGCATTTAGGCTTAGTCATCGGAGATTATGTCCGGCAGGGGTAATTCTTCTCGCAAAGGTAGGAGCAAAATTTTCGCACGTCACACTGGTTTTTGCTCTCTGCCGAAAATGCGAAGGTTACAACGTTCCCACCAGAAACCAAAACACCGCGACCGGGAAGCCTCATTGGCTATAAAGTGCTGACGTCACCTTGTGCCGCCGCAGTGACTGGCACTCAAGGCCGACGATGCTGAAAGGGCAGACACGAAGGACAATTTGGGAGACTTCCTGACCCCACCCCAACCCACAAGGGGGGAGACCAAAACAAGCCAGGAGCGGGCCCGTGTGGACAAAATAACCTTTGGCCAGACAAGTTGGCAAAAGTTGTACATCTCATACATTGGTAAGCATTCCAAATATGCAAAAAACCGGGGTTCGACAAAACTTGGGGGGGCGCTTCTTTCTGGAAATCTCCTCATGTCTCTTTAAATATAATAACTTGCATCAGTACATCCTTGGAGTCACTTTTGCCTCAATGATGGATCAGTGCCCACATGTCTGTTGGACCAATTTAGGAGACTTTTATCCAATCTACCCTTGAAACCAATTTTGCGAATGTCATTGAGCAAGTGGTAAATATTACTAACAATTGCAGCAAACCTTTTTCATTTAGAATCATTCTTTTATTTGTTGGTTGCTGTACTTTTCTTCAGCACTTGCCTAATATGTAACAAGTTATCAATCAAAATATCTAAAATTAGTGTGATAAATGGTCAAATGTGATGTGATCAAGCAAAATGAGTCTAAAGTCAGTCAGATTCTTTTTTTTCCTTTCCCATGTAACTGTATGCACCATTTAAAAGCTGCATTTTGCTGAAACCACCATTGAAATTGATCAATTAATTCCAAAGATATAATCAGTTGAAGGGTGGCAAAAACAATAGGAAACAAAAGACATTTCTCCTTTGTTTGGCTATATCTCAAAATCAATATTTGTGACTTCTGACTCATTTGCTTGATTCTGTCACAAATTATACTTATGGTCAAGGTCTGAAATAAATGCCTTGATTATAATTTATTTTATAAAAGGATTTCTGCACTTGGATAAAGTTAACACAATTTGCTTAAAGGGGGATGGCCCGATTTAAGGATATGAAGTTTTTGTCTTGATAGATTGGCCTTCATCACCCAAAACCCCACCTAAAGTTTTGCGCCGATATTTCAATGCGTTTTCATATGAGAGCAGAAAATGTGATTTCGTAAGCCCCATAGAGTACTGTGTAAAATTAATATTGGTCGACCAAATTGGGGTACATTTTCGCTCATTACTTCAAAACCAAACATCCTTTGGCCCTAAGATTTCACAGGGTAAATGAGAAAAATAGTAGCTTTCTTCTGATACCAAAATTTTGACCACTTCCGGTAAAATCTGGACTTCTGGGGACGAGGCTATTAGCGATCGGGCCATGGACCTTTAAAATTATGTGAACAGTTCAAAATATTTGAATTCCATTTTCCAATTTAACAGATCCCACGTTGTTACAAATTTGGTTTCTAAAGCAGCCTTGACTCCCATGTATTATGCCTGGCGTCAATGTAGAAAAAGCTATGGATTTGCACCAAAATTTGGAAAGCATAAAATATTTTATGTACAATGAGTAGTTTTCTCAATTCCTTTTCATTGAATATTTGCACAGTAACTTTTGCTAGGTTTTTCTGTAATTATGTATTTAATTTTGCCAAGATCTATTTTGGCTTCTGATGTGAAAATGCATTTCCTTATTCATCCTTGTATCCCAGGTGACGATGAAGCAGCTAGACTCTGTTTGCTGCCCTCATAAGTGCCTCTATTTATTTTTTAATGTGGACATTAATAGCTATATACTGCCCTCTATAAAACATTTGTGGTCTTTTATCAAGTTTTGTAGTTAAGCTTTTTCTTTCATTGGATATTCACAATCCTTCAAGTGAACATATGGTGGACCGCTAAATTGCTAAACCTCAAGATAAAAAAAAAATTGTGTCACAATAGTCTGACGTTAGATTACACTACATTGGAAAGAATGATATAAAATACAGAGAAAAATTGACATTGTATCTTTTTCTTTTCTTTTCTCTTTACAAGCACAAAGACCTGCCACACGCACCTTGGCCTCAAACAGACATTAAAATCCAGATAAGTTAGAATCTCTTTTCTTGAAATGCGATTGATTATCAAATCTAAGCTTTCAAATTGTCAAGAAAGGTAAATGTGCCTACTTTAGTGAAAGCCAATGTCATTAGGTCAAACACATACCTTATAGAATTTTGGTGTAATAATTGGCACTGAGTCATTGCTGTTTGGTTTTAGAATGTTTCAGTTCAATTTCCAATATTTTAAGAGTTTTTCACATTTTGCTTTTAGTCTATAACTCATATAGAGCTTTCCTTTTTTTTGAATTCTCGATGACCACCGTCCGTATTGAATGGGTTTAATTAATTAGTAGTAGGGCAGCTAATCTTTGCTTTTATTTGGGATGAGTTGACTCAGGCATAGTCCTCAATCGGGACTGTCTTAACTAATCGTTAGCCCCATCAGTTTTGACTTTTTTAAACTATATTGAAACATGGGGGGTCAGAACCGACTTGCTTGATTTGGGCATTTGGGGATTTCCAATGGTCATTTATGGAAATTCTTACTTATTTTCTACGCACGCCTTGGTCCCATGACATTGCAAAATCACTCTTTAAACCTTCGTTCAAAAGATCTTCGTAATATCATGATATTTAGGAAAAATCATTGACTCAAAATCCGTCAAGGTTAGTGGCACTGCCAAACAGTGTACTTTCCATTTTTTTCTGCACCCTTCCTCTTTTTTCCCTTTTCCTTACCCCCTTTCCCTTATCTTTTCTCTTCCGTCCCCTTTCTTCTTTCCCTCTTTCTTCTTTTCCCTCTCTTGTCCCTTTCTTTTAGGCTTCTTTCTTCTCTCTCCTTCCCCTTCCTGTTCTCCCAGATTTAAGCATTGATTTTACTACTACGCGTTATTCAGTACCTATCGTCTTTTGACTATTATTAGATGATTGACTCATTAGAAGTCCTTCGTCCTTTGACTTAATAGGATGAGTTAACACAACAGTAAGTAGCCTATCAATCTTTGACTTCTTTCTTGGATGAGTTGAAATCATCCATGGCCTACTTGCTAATATCCTCATCCCCAGACCCCTATATTTTACAGGAAGTGGTATAAATTTGGCGTCTGAAGAAAGCTACAAATTTTTTTCTCATTTTCTCCATGAAATCTCGGGGCTAAAAGAAGAAGTGGGTTTGAATGTTATGAATGAAAATGTGCTCCATTTTGGTCAACCAAATTACAACCCAATTTATGCCCTAGTTGTCAGACTTGTATTACTCGAGTATGATACTCAACTTGCGTACTCGAGTCCGAGTACAATATGTGTACTCGTACTCATACGCTTACTCAGGCTTTGGGTACCCGTACTCATACTCGTACTCAGGCAAAGTACTCGTACTCATACTCGATCTCGGGATTTAAATATTGCTGTACTCATACTCGTACTCGTACTCAGGTCCAAATACTCATACGCGTACTCATACTCAGGTGCAAGTACTCATACTCGTACTCAAAAATAAAAAGTAACTCATACTACAAGTCTGGCTTAGTTGTTCATACCTATGTCCCAAAGAATGGAAGGAGACAAGTGGAAACTTTGGTTGGTCTCGAACCAACCAAGCCCATCATCCTGGGATACCACTCTAGACAGTGTCGCTGCCCCCAGCGATTTCATGCCTATGTGTGTTTTCGTTTAATGATGCAATCATTAATCCAGGACTTAGCTAATTTAACATATATTTTTCCTCACTTACTGCAGTAGTATTTTGTATAAGGTGGTACGGTTAGGGTTCATTTTACAAAGTACTTGATGGGGCTTTCAAAATCATGTAAGGTTTTTGGGTTCAATGTCATTCAATCACAACAAACTTTATCTAATTAGATTGGGTCATCCCCCTTTTAACTAAATCAGTAGCTGGCCGTTAGTCCTTGACGACTTTATTTGAGGATTAGCCGACTCAGAGATTTCCTGAGGAGTTCGCCCTCAATTTCCAATAAAAATCGGGTTTTTTTGCATGTACATATGCTTGTCCATAGACTAATCACTGTGGTGAAATTGCGACGCTTAAATCGATTCCTTCATATAGAAACTCCCAACTTTGTTATAAAATTCCGATCCGGATTTTGTTATACACAGTATCCTATGGGACTCATCTACACACAAAATGTTTACTGCATCAAAACGAAAATTCCGAATTCATCTCAATTTTGGAATTGTGCTTTTTAGTTTACTAATCTTTAGTTCTAGCTGACTATTTGTCATTAATACACAAAACAATAATATTTCAAAATCTCTGAGTCCGACTTTAACGCACTCAGTAGCCTATTGAGTCGTTGACTTCTTATTTATGGTTACTCAAGTCAGTAGCCCACAGGCCTTTAATACCTGATGAGTGTTTATATCTCTTGTGGGTTAGAGCCTCATGGTACTGAGTTATTAACTTGCTCGATCAAGAATCTTTCTGATTATTACCTCCTTGACCCCCATATTGAGTCACTTAAGGAGCTGGTCCTAGCTGTGAAAGTTTATCTTGATGTAGGCCAAAAGGGGTTACTGCACTATCTCGGGCTACCACATCCCTGACTTTTATTCTGAATGCTTTGTGGGAGTGAGTTTTGGCCACCATGATTGGCAAATCTGAAAGGGTGAACTGAGATCCTGTGGGTTTGGATGCCATATAAATCACTGACATTTCCATTTGTGAGGATCCACTTCTACCTTCCATACATTTTGTAGGTTTTTGACTACAAGTAGGAGAAACTTTGTCAAGATAACCTTCTATTTGTGTGTACATGTGTGTGGCGCAAGGGATAGAGCGCAGAACTCATTACCCTAAGAACATTGTACATCGTGAGTTTGAGCCCCCTGAATCCCTGTTTGGTAATCCTGGAAAATACTTAATCGTAATTGCTTCATTGACCCAAGTTGAATTTGGTGCTGTTATATGGGGGTATTAACATCTAACTGCTGATAGGCGTGTGCGCTTGAAAGTCATGTCTTCAGCCGCCACCTAGATGAAGCGAAATGATTGTGTGGGTTGCAAATGATTGTTATGGTTTCCTGACGGCGCGTAATAATAATAATAATTGTATTCAGCGCTGTGATACCGCTCGTGTAGAGCGCTTTATAATGCCTGCTATATTATTATTATTATTTAAGTGTAACCAGACGTTGTGCCTAACCTTGCATTTTTTGGGTTTTCCATAATTTGCATCATTTTCACAACAAGCATTGCATCCCTATGTGAAAAATTAACCAATCCATTAGTATTTAGTTCTAAGATTGAAATAATGTGACTAATACTGCATATGTATATCCATAGTTTTGTGGATATTTCACATATGTAAGATTTTATGACATCATAACATTAGCCCGTACAGGTGGCTTGCAAGGTCCAAAAATCCATTTCAACATTACCCTTGAAAAATATTACGTCTTACCTAGATGACATGAACCTTACCTAATTCTTGGTATTATCAGAAAGAGTTGCAAACTGTTATTGAATGCAAATCTTTTCAAAACAAAACCTAATTGCAAATTGTTCCACCTAAAATTGTGATACAAACCTTGGAGTTTAGGACCCTATGAATTTATTGAATCCATTCCACTCCCCTGTTGCATGTAATCTACTGAAATCCAAAGTCCGTAAAATACCCTGTAAAAATACAATAGGCAATTTAGTATATTACATGATTCAATTTAATATTTTAAAAAAAGTATTGCAAGTCATTGTTTGAAACTAAACTGATGTCAGTAAAGGAACAGACTTAGTACAGCAGACCACAAAATTTGTTGTTTAAATGGCTGACTCGAGATTTCCTGTTAGGGTGCACTAATTTTCAAACACATGGCGGCACATATGCTTGTCCATAGGCTTCCATATCTAATCACTGTGTGAAAAACAACTAAGCTAACAAGTCCTTGCATATAGAAAATCACACAAACGTTGTCCTGTAATTCCGAATCCGGAATTTTTGGTACTGTACAAGCAATTCTACTGTATGAAAAACGAAATGCATTCATCCCTAACTTTGGAATAAGGCACAATCAGTGGATTTGCTAAATCATGCAAATCGAAAATTCAAAAATCAGTTTTTTTGCATGTCTGTAACTACAGGTATCCTAACATACCCTGCAAATGATAAG
The DNA here is from genome assembly GCA_023653785.1 of Ophioderma brevispina. NCBI lineage: Eukaryota > Metazoa > Echinodermata > Ophiuroidea > Amphilepidida > Ophiodermatidae > Ophioderma > Ophioderma brevispina. Next base: position 17,272 of record JAMKCH010076756.1, on the reverse strand, counting down.
ACGCAGAACAACCTAAGAAGGACAAATCGAGATGTTTAGTCATTACTGTCCTTTCAGACACTTACTACACATAATTGAATTGGAATCTTATCGTGACCTGGCGTTTTCTTCCTTTCTGCAATTCTACAGCTGGAAAAGATAACTTATGGAATTCTCCAGACTTATCCTTACTGTTTGAAGCTCTATTCCTGCAAATTTTCAAATATTTTCAAATCACCTTGATAGTGTCCTTTGCATTTTAGTGACTATCGTAGTTCAGATGACTATTTTTATTTCTGCTCAAAAAAAAAATTATATTTAAAATCTCTAGTCAGAGGCCTTTAACTAGACATTGAGTGGTTGTGCATGATCTCAGTGCCATTTGCACTGCAAATTCAAAGTGGCATACAGCAAAGCTTATTGCCCCGCGCGGCGCGCGGGGCTATAGATGTGGAGTAACTTGACAGCATGTAGTTTTTTGCTGCATTGAAGCCTGAAGAGTCCTTGGTCATAACAACTTTTTCATGACAATTGAAATGATGTCATTTTGCTAAAATTAACGTAATGGTTGTGATGAACATTGCATAAATATTAATGCAAACACAAAAATAGTTTTTTTTGTAAGTAATATTATGAGACAGTGTGAGATAGATTGTATTGTCCAAGTGTTTATCAAATTATATTGGACTCGACAAGGTTCTATTTCCACGTGTTTAAGTGGGGTCAAATATCAGCTAGCCAGTTGGGCGAAGTGCCAGTAGTGCCTGATTAATCAGTGCATATTCAGAAATATTGAACAATTTCTTGAACTTGACAGCAGTTCGATGGTCAGTCGCTATTTAGGGTTACTAACCGTCAACTTGAACAAGATTATAGTGAACTTGAGTTAAGTTTAATCCATTATTATACCATCAGTTTTCATTAAAGTCACATACACTGGCATTTTTTTGTTTGCATGGAAATGTTATTTTATCTCTCAATTCTTTCTTGGCTATTTTGCGGATGTTTAAATAATTCTGCATTGCGCGGGGCATACAATGGTGACCAGCACAAACATGTTCTTATTTAACTTGCATGTTTATTTGTCAGTACTAATACACAACCCATCAGTGATCTCTGTTTAGGTCTCACATTTTCTAGAGTTTCCTTTCCTGCGCAATTTGTTTTGTGTAAATAATCTGGGTCAGATATAAACTTTGCATCACTCATATAGCTGCTGAGATTCTTTTGTAGCGTATTTCTTATTATTTTGCGATATATTGCTCGGTAATTACTCTTATATCAGGGAGATTCTGTGCGGGTTGTCTCTTTTGACCACTTCCGGGGACCACTAATTTTTGCAGCAGAAGTCTGTTACTTAAAGGAGCATCAAGTTCATTTTCAAGTGATAACGATCAATTTTGCATCAAATCTGGTTACATGAAGGATATGTTTTGATTCAGATGTAATATTGCTTGTGAATAGTAAAAGAAATGTAAACCTGTATTTTTAACTACCTTTGGTATCCCATTAGATTAAATTTAATCCTGGGTAAGACAGCATTCGAATGACCAAGACTGACACTGGCCACTGGACAAGTGAAGTGCTGACAAGATTACGTGCCTTAAAAAGCAATCATGGCCATTTTTAGCTCAGCATACATAGGTAGCAGAGTATTGTTTATAGCATTGTTTGATCATCTATCTGTCTGTCTTTCTGTCCCTGTCTGTCTGTCTATCTGTCTAGCTACTACTATCTATCTACTATCTATCTATCTATCTAAATCTATCTATCTCTCTATTAATCTATCTCTCTATCTATCTATCTCATCTATCTATCTATCTATTCTATCTACATCCGCTATCTATCTATCTATTTTTTTTTTTTTTTTTTAAAAAATCATATATCAATCCTCATCAATTATCCATCCATCCACCATCCATCCATCCATCCATCCATCCATCCATCCATCCTCATCCATCCTCCATCCCACCATCCAGCCATCCATCCATCCATCATCCATCCCCATCATCCATCCATCCATCCATCCAATCCATCCATCCATCTTACCATCCATCCATCCATTCATCCTCCATCCATCCATCCACCATCCATCCATCCATCCATCATCCACCATCCTCCATCCATCCATCCATCCATCCATCCATCCATCCATCCATCCCTCCTCCATCATCCATCCATCATCCATCCATCCTCCTCCATCCATCCTCCAATCCATCCATCCCATCCACCATCCATCCATTCCCACCATCTATCATCTATCCATCCATCCTCCATTCCATCTATCCATCCATCCAGCCATCCATCCTCCATCCATCATCCATCCATCTATATCCATCTATCCGTCTATCCATCTATCCATCTACCATCTATCCACCATCCATCCATCCCCTCCATCCTCCATCCATCAATCCAATCCATCCCTCCATCCATCCATCACACTGTCATAATGGTCTGTTGCCAAACGCTTGGCCGATTGCAGCGAAATCGGTCAGAATACGCCTTGACCCAAGGCCCCTGTGGGGTGTTCACAGATTTGGGTCAAAGGTCCGTGGGCCGATTAAAGGGGCATTCTTTGAAAATCTATAATTGCTTCTTGTGCCACAACTCAATTGCTAAAATCACTAGACTTTGTCAAAAGAACCGCTGACTCCAAGGTCCATATGGGGTGTTCACAGATTTGGGTCAAAGGTCATGTGGGCCGTTAAATGGGCATTCTTTGAAAATCATCAATTCCTTCTTGTGCCCACAAATCAATTTTTATAATCACTAGACTTGTTAGAATGAACCCCCGCTGACCCAAGATCCATATGGGGGTTCACAGATTTGGGTCGAAGTCCTTTTGTGCCAATTAAAGGGGCATCTTTGAAAATCTATAAATTCCCCCTTCTGTGACACAACTCAATGCTATAATCACTAATATTGGTCAGAATAAACAACTGAACCAGTCACATACAGGGATTTCATTCACAGAGTTTGGTGGGTCAAAATTCGTGTTGGCAATTAAAGGTGCATTTTTTGAAATCTAATCATTTCCTTGTCGTGCACAAATCAATTGCTATATCACCAAATGTGCTCAGAGAACCACTGACCCAAGGCCCTATTAGTGTTAGTAGATCACCATAACACGTGCACTTCTGACAAAACTGAACTTGGCCAGACCTTCCTTGGGTGCACAAGCACCTAGAAGGGGTTGGCCAAAATCGGACCTCATTAATGACGTCATATTCCCCGCCCCTTTTTTTGCATATTGCTTAAGTTATTCAAAATGGAAATTCCTCAAGAAACCTATCATGTGTGTGTATCAAATAAAGCTGGAACATAAGATTCTCTTACTGATACTTTTAGTAGGTTATCTTACATTAATTTTTTCATTATAGGGTCATGTAACGGTCATGGGAGGTCCCTGGATATTAAATTTCACCGAAATTTGGTACAAATATTCCACCACAGGCTACATACAATAAAGGGCAGTTCCATAAGATGTCAACAAATTTTGACATTGAAAAAATAAAAATCCATCCAATAACTTGCTTTGGTTTTCATTCCAGGTAAATACTATGGTTAGTTTTTCAATGAACATAGGCAGATTCATTTTCAACAAATTTAAGATTTTGTTGGATATTACAAAAAGTGACATGCTGCTGCCGACATTCCCAAAATGGCACGATCAAGCACTCGACTACTGTGGTGATTCAATGCAGTTCACTGAGTAATAGAGGTACTTTCCTGCAGCCATACTTCAGCATTTTCCACTACCTTGGATTTTCAGGTAGTAGGGCCTACAATTGACTTTCAGGAGTTGTCAATTCCCGAGTCGTCAGCTTATCAAGCAGGCCAACCACGGCACTAAAAGCCTTGAGCATTTGATGGCCATGCGGGAGAACTTTATCTAGTCTTTTTTGATAACCCAGAATATTTCATAATCCCCTCTGATAAGTTTCAGAAACATTTTATGCATATTGCAATCCCATACGGTTCCTGGCAAAGAACCATGGTGCTAGTGCTTCCCAGCACACGGTGTATAGCACGAAGTCTTTGTGATGCGAGTGCACATCAATATCACAAATCAAGCAACTATATGAAAGCAAGAAATGATAGCCAGTATTGGAAGGTTCGGCTCTTTGTCATCATTGTTCCAGATGTCCCTTTATGCAAACTGAAAGTCTGTAACATACGTATTACATTCCTCAAAAGCCCAATTCGCTCGTCTTTTCAATTGTAATTTCCGAATGCCAATGAAGGCTGTAGCCCTACACCGGTCGGTGGTAAATACATTGAGACTGCTTGACCAAGGGTACATCCTCTATATCTCCAAATCTAAAAAAGGATCCATCAAAAGTATTTGGGAGTTTCAAGCATTCCGTTCAAGCTTTGCCCAAGTATAAATTGCTGAGACTTGATGGTTGGCCAGGTCCTGTCCAGTCCCAGCTTTTCAGAATGAATTAGCGTTTCAAACATGGCATACGGCTTCTTACAATACTTGTTGTCCACAAGTTCCACCAAGATGTTGGCCAATCATGTTCCAACAGCACAGAGCCATTTTCTTTGGAGGGCCAGCAGTGTGTTCTGAACTGCTGTTGACAGTCAACCAAGTGAAAACTCTCAAAATTATGTTTTCACATTGTTTTGTTTTTGTTCCAGTTTGTGTCTTTTCCTTTAAGAGATTTCATCATTCATTATGTGCAGAGAGTTCCTGGACGTGATTCTCTACAGTTTTGAACAGGAAAGAAATTGCCCTGTGCTTTCAATTTTATCCTGTTTTAATGGCGGTATTCTGTGAACTATTTTTTGTTGGTACTTCTTTAGCAGTTTCGATAAAGTGCCAGGTCAATGGTCTGTGGGCTAATTGTTTACAAGTCACTTACTCTTCCCAGAATCATATCCAATATCTGGATATCTTGTAGAAACTCCTGACAACCATCCTAAATTTTTTACCAACATCTTGTGTTTCATAATGCAACCTTCAAACATATAGTTTTGAACAATAACACAGCTTTTTTTTGGACAAGAACGTCCTGTGGATTGACTTTTCTTCTGTTTTGAACCATCTTCTTAGTGTACGGTCTTTTTTTGTATTATTACTATTATTTATTTGTTACTTGATATTACGTTTTTTATTTTGATTAGAATTAACCTTAACCCTGTATCAATACGTTTTTATCTTGGAACTCAAAGCTATTACTTTTTAAAAATGTTATTAATTTGTTTTTCATTTATTTTATTTTAATATTTATTTATTATTTTTAAATTGTTTTTTATTTTGTTGTTGGGTTCTGGAAGGACATCGGGGATTTATAGTTTTTAGTGTTAATATACCGTTACTGCAAGATACTAAATTAAACCAACATCGACACTGAGGATAAGGGGTCAAGTTTGTCCAAGGGGTAAAAATTGTAATTATTTGAGTTAATAAGGTATAGTTTCGACAGTATCTTTAACTATAGTTTTTTATTACATAGGCACATAACAGTTCAAGGTCATCCTGGGTAAAATTTGTCCAATTTGCTCCAAAGTGGTTTTAAAATTTGGTCACACTAGATACTAAATTGTATAAAGATTCTTAGTTTGACAGTTCAATATAGAATTAGAGTTATAGTTAGTGACCTCACATAGCCCCAGTCACATTTGCATTCTAATTATGCAACAAAATATCATATATGGTGCACCAGTATATGTTGGGCTCCTATACCAGTAGACCAGTAATATTTATAACAAACAAGTAAATCTAAAATTTTACCCCATTGTGACCTTGAACCTATTTTGCCTCATAACAAAGTACTACTTCCAGATAGGGAAACTATACCTTTTTAATCCTTGAAAGGCGATGAACATACTATTCGGCTCATTTCGACCATTTCACTATTTGGACCCTGTATAAACCTTGCCCTCATACATATTCTACTACTTGATTTTGGTAAGGTTTTCCAATGCAATTCTGGAGAAAAGATATGTTGCATCTAGTTATTAGTCATTATGTTTTCTTATTTGACTGTTCTATCATAACCTGAAATAATGCAAGTGAATATTAATTGTATAATTTTAAATGGTAATTTTTAGACATGAACCTCAAGTTACGATTACGGTGTGCCATACTAATATACAAGGGCGGGTTGTGGACATTATTATTGCCAGTATAAAGTAGGTTGTGGTTGCTCTCTTCCATGCAATTTTTCCACATAACCCATAGGGGACCAAGGGGATATCACATTTGATTTTTGACACTTTGGACACCAAGACCCTTAACTACGGTTATCAGCCCCAATACTGGCCAATAGTATCGTATGACCTTTAATGACCCCCAAACTGACCTCTGCTTACCAAATATTAAAATATTTAGATATTTTAGCACTATACATTCTCAAGCTTTAATTTGATCCAAACTGGCTATGATTATGAAAGTAATGATTTTAACATACTACGAAATATTTAAAAGGGGCGTGCCTATGATGGATTATTGTGGACAAATTTTTGGGCACCCCTTCTGAAATTGCTTTACATACCTCCAAGGAAGGTTTGTGGGCAAGGTCATGCTTTTGTCCCGAAAGTGCACGATCTGGGTGAAAATTATGATTATCTACTTCACGATATATAGGGTGTTCCAACAGATTTGGGAGAAAGGTCATGTGGGCCCGATTAAAGGGGCATTCCTCGATGATCTTGAGACTGCGGGCCTACTAAATAGTAGGCCCTTGGTCTCAAGATCATCTGGGGAAATATTTCTCACCATCTCCCTCATGAGCAGTCTATATTTGTACACTATAAATGGCAAACCATGGGTGCTACTCCTAAACGTCTCTTACTTATGCTCATATGTGGACTTTTCATGATTAATATCGCCACAATGGAAAATGTTGTGACCCCCGGGGTGGTGTCAAATTAAAGAGAGGGAAATAAAAAATACTATAAATGTAAAACCTGGGTGCTACTCCTAAACGTCTCTTACTTATGCTCATGTGGGGGACTTTTCACGATTAATGTTTCCACAATGGAAAATGTTGCGCCCCCAGGGTGGTGTGCCAATATTAATAATCTGCTGAGCTACAGCACCATTGGTGCTCTTGTTTGAAGAGTGCCACCAATTTTCAAAATTAGAAATTTTTGCACAGTTGTGTTGCTAATTGTCTAGCAAACTATACCTGCGATAAACTGGGTATTTGTCATAAAAGAAACAATAGTATTATTAGATCGGGATCTCAATTGTAATTTTACGGCGGAACTAGAAACGCCAATTTTATTTCCATTCATGATGAAATAGTAGCACCTCAGGAAAATGACCTCTAACTTCACTTGCCTGAATCGATGGAATAACTAATAGAAGAGCGTAGACATGGCGCAATTTCCTGGCTATTTCATATTGGAAGGACGTTTCCATCAGCCGTTGAATTATTATCGGAGATCTCCGATATTAATTATTCTAATTACAAATTCCTTCTTTTGCGGACACATAGAGAATTTGAGCTCTACTTTTTACAGGTATAGTTTACTAGCCAATTACCAATGCAACTGTGCAAAAATCTCAAAAATTGGCGACACTCTCAGTCTTCAAAACAATGAGCTGTTATTGCTTTAAATGTGCTACAGCTTAATTAGTAAGTGGCACGAGTCTAGTGCTAGGGCAATGCGTTCATGGGATGGGACAACATCCCAACATCAAAATTTTGTCCAAATCATGCTTCATGACAAATGGTTTGGAGGGGACATAATAATGGCCACTACTGTGGTCCCCTGTACATGTAGTCTCTCCATAAGCCTATTTTAGATACGTACTAAACCCTACCTAAACTCAGTGGGTGCGGAGGAGTCGAGACTTGAGGGACTGCATGGTTATGTCAAAGTTTCCCTTTGGCAAAAATCCCACCTGATTTGGGGCAAAAGTGGACAGTCCTGCTTCATTATGTTTCCTGTTGTGAGAAGTGAAAAACTGGTAATATCATATGATTCAATAGAAGCATTCCCACTTTTGAGCATACAATTTATTTTGGAGTTGCCATTTGAAGTTATCTTAGGGGTTCAATTTAATTTTTTAAAAAAAGAAAAAACCTAAAAAATTAAAAAACACCCCCAAACACCACACCCCCCCCCCCCCCCCCCCCACCCCTTGTACCACCCCCCCACAACCAACCAACACACCCCCCCCCCCCCCCCCCCCCCCCCCCCCCCCACCCCCCCAAACCCCAACCCCCCCCCCCCCCCCCCCCCCCCCCCCCCCCCCACCCCCCCCCCCCCTTTGTGCACACCAGTGCAATTTGTTTTACTTAAAATTCTTAATTTTTTAAAAGTTTTAGTAATTTAAAAAAAATAATCATAATAACGATTGATGAATATATTGCTAAAACCTACTTCTGTAGTCGTTGGTCTTGCTAGACACAAAATGAAATAAACAGTTATTATTGGAGTATAATGCTATTGGAAAAGTAACATTCTTTCGGAACCCTATATAGACAATTTGAGGAAAAAAATTCAAATTAAAGGGGGATGGCCCAGATTAAGGATATGCCGTTTTCATCTTGATCGATTGCTCACTCCAACCTCCCATCTGTAAAGTTTCGCGCTGATATCTCAAGCCGTTTTGATGCGAGAGCTAAAAACGTGATTTTGTCATCCCCATAAGAGTAATGTGTAAATTAAATTGTTCGACCAAAACTGGGGCACGTTTGTGCTCATAACTTACAAACCAGACATCCTTTAGTTCTAAGATTCACAGGGTAAATGAGAAAAATAGTAGCTTTCTCCTGATACCTAAATTTGACACACTTCTGTAAAATCTGGGGCTTAGGGGGACAAGCTATTAGCGATCAGGCATGGACCATTTAAACTGTTTTCACCAAAATTGTTCTTATTTTTTGTGCTCAATTTGGATAGGTTTCAAAATTAGTATAAGTGCAAGCCAAAATCAGAGTCTCTACAAATACTATGGACTTTGAAACCACAAAAACTTATATTTCAAGAAATGCCTTTTTGCACAAAACATTTAAAATGTATGCGTGTATGTCATCATACCTACACCTCATTAAAGTAAGTAAAATCCATCAGCACACCTTAATAGCAATAATACAACCATAAAGACAGAAATAACAATCTGACTATGGCACATGTGATTCTGAAAATACATCAGTGGAATCATCTGAAAATTTGGAAATTTGGTTTAAAGGTGCCAACAAGGATTTCAAAGCATCCATATTTTCGTGAGATTGGTGATTCATTAGGATTATACACTAAATAGATTCCCTACCCTTTATTTACTACAGGAAATAAACTTAAAATGAAAACCAAAGGTTGATTTTGTATATGCTTATAGTTCAATAGAACACAGAGGATGAATTTTGTATTGCTCCTATAGGAAATTAGGAAATTTCACAAATATAAAATTTTGTACCAAAGAAACAGTTCTCAAACTTAATCCTTTCAGATGGGGAGATTTTGATAGAGAGCATTACACCAGTGCAAAAATCAGAATTTTCACATTTTTTAGGGACACCGATTTTTTTAAATCTCTCGTTGCACCTTTAAGGATATCTTTTGAACTCACATGAAAGGTCTAAAATTGAAGATTTCCTTTTAAAGGTGAGTGACTTCATCGGCAACCTTGTTCCCCCTCCCTTTACTCCATTAAAGATTCGGATTTGGATCAGATGAAGTTCATATTTTTGTCATATTCCCAGTAAAATTTTAGGCCCGAAATTTGTCCTTTTTATGTTATGAACACAAACATCTCCCAAGTGATCGAATTTAATAACATATTTGCTTTTGCTATCAAAACGACTGGGACCGATTTGTAATCGGATGTTTTTTGGTGTCTGCTTCACCTAATTGAGGGAGAAAACTTCATACGAAAAAATAAGACCATGATCGGGTCACCCACCTTTAATTGGCTAGTTTAAGTCAGAAAAAGTGTGCGGTATGTAGGCCAAAGGGTTGGTGGTCTTCTGAGATTAAAAACAGGACCCCCAATCACAGAGTGGCTACCAGTAAATCTGTCCGCAAGCTCTATAGCATACCCAACATTGTTCAAATCAACTATGAAAATAAAAGGTGTAATTATGTGAAAAACAACACCAAAAAGAATAATTCTTAAAGGTGCTTGTTCAATTTTTTTCTTGTTTTCTTCTTGATTTGAGACCTGACATTGTATAACTGAGCACAGTATCAGGGAAAACAAATACTTGCAGTTTTGTTGCTAGATGCACAGAGTGCAATGCCCTATCCCTATGTGGTGGTTAACCATTAAAAACAGTTTTTGTCAGTATTTGGGGAAAGAAATGGAATTGAAACTGAAATTTCGGAATGCAATCGGAACAAGCACCTTAAAACATAAAAGAGTTTTTGTATGGTGTTCAATCTTTATCTCGATTTTTAATAATTACATAGTTCAATACTAAATCAATTTCGTAAATTAATGAGCATTCTATCTTTGAAAACACCTTGATTTAACAGTGTTGCAAGTGTCATAATTGTTGTCTGCATGTATCATGCCATCATTGTCATGGGACAATTTAAGCTACATGAAACAAGCTGATTTTGAGATTTTAAAGTTAAGCAAGCATTAAGCTAGATTTTATAAAATAGTAGCATAATATTTTACACTAATACTGTTGAAAGGTTTTTACACATATATTTATAATACTTGCAACACCTCAGTTGTAAAATTTGGTGAATCAACTCCAAAACTTAAGGTTTAAGCTCATATGTAACATTTGTCTGAAGATCTGCATTTGTGAAGAAAAACATTTACGTATGATATTGACTTCTGTTGGTCACAAAAATTTGCCATTTCTGTCAAAAAATGGAAATGTTTGCCTTACTTTTTGGCTCCAGTTTTTCTTGGGGTAAACTGGGGGAGAAATGCCCACCCTTGAGTGTGTGTTTGTGTGTGTGTGGCATGTGTCCATGTGCTTGCATGCATATGTGTGTATGTGTCACAGTGTGCCTGTGCATTTATGCTGTGTGTGGGTATTTAACATTAGGGCTAGGATGTATATAATAATACCTCATGAAATCCTCAACTCACAAATATTAACTTGCAAAAGATGTGGTCCCAGCTAATAGCATGTCTGACCCACATTTTTCTCATCTTAAGTCACGTATGTGGAGCAAATGAAATGTACCAAGTGGAGACCGCCTTTTGCCCAAGTGTTTTAAGAGCAGATTCCCAATAATGGTGTATACACATCTACCGTCTTACAGTCGGTGTGTATAGGGATGTAAGTCAGAAGAGTCTGCATAAAGCGGTCTGTAAATTTCTAGGAAAGAGACGAGGGTGGCAGGGGCATTCAAATAATACCAGCCATGTGTATCATTTACCAAGTCAAAGTTCCCTTAACCATACACATAATAGAGATATACCCCATGCTTTAAAGGTATCATAAATCATAACCCAAATGCAATAGGTCTGTTTTCTCAGTGCACTGTGTATATGGGTAACCGAACTCTGTCCTGAGAATTGAGGCTGTGGGAGCTTTGTGCTTTATCTAATTGGTCAGACCACTCATGGGGTTGCCAGTCAAGATTGAAGTGTTCCTCTTCATGTTTCTTGTTTCCCCCAAATGCTATTTTCATTGGGTTCATATTTTATGGTTAAAAGTCATATAAAAAGTTTCAGATGATTTGTGAACATGCTTGCATCCCTTAATATTGAGCTTTTGAGGTTGGATGAAGTAGAATATTAGATATTAAATCAAATGTGAGTAGAATAGTTCAAATTTCACAATGTTATTTCCCAACTGGACTGTACTTGCTATTGCATTCAGGAATCATGTTTTAAGGATTATGAATTCACTAAGGTATTATATTTTGACTATCTTTACTGTAAAAGCCTGGTTTGTTTGGAGCTCATAATAATGTATATAGCATCTGAAATAAGCTCTTGTACGAAAATGCTTGTTGTCATCCAGTGAGTGACTGTAAGACAATGTGCGTGTCCATGTGTCTTTCTAATGTGTCTTGCCAAATGCTAGCACTCTGTACTCTTGAGTATGATTTGATTTCTGGTATTCTTGTTCAGACCGTCACAAAACTCCAAGGGGATTTGAAACTCCTGAAGTTCCTGAGTTCAAAATTTAATCCAATTCATTCTCCTCTGCTTCTAATATCGGAGTGCAAACCGGAAGTCAACATACCGAAAGGATACTTGAAAGGAGCCTAACTGTAGAACTGGGTTTAAAACAGAGCTAGTCTTCATGAATGGACCTTTACTCTTTTAACATACTATAAAAGTGTGATATATTCCTCATGGATGGATTGAAGTGGTCTATGTATTTTCTTCAGAGTATATTAAAAGGAAAAAATGTCCATTCATGAAGGACTTGTCCTGTTTAAAATCCAGGTCTAAAGTTAAGTGTCCTCTGAGAATACCAGCTTAACAGTTTAATGGTCGATCCATTTTTAACACCAAATGTATACAATACAGTTGTGGTCAGTGTTTAGTTTGTCAAAAGTTTGATCATGATTAGCAACAGAGGATTTAGAAACATTCCCATTTGGTATTGATCCTAATATCAAGATAGATTTAGAGGGAGGTCAGAGAGACTGTAGCCCCTTTGCCCTTAGCTTTGAATCAAAGGCCCAACATGATATACCCGGAGAAGAGGGAGGGTAACCTGTACATGAGCCAGGGTAACCACCCGAGTTACAAGGGTTCCGGCGGTTACCCTATATGAGACCAGAAATAAATGAAGTGGTACCCTATCTGAGACCAGATCTGTAAATGGATACCCATCCAGACCAGACCTATCAAAGAAGATACTCATATCCGAGACCAAGGGGCCAAGCAAGATACCATTGAGAATTTTAGACCTGGAATTTTAGCTCTATAACTCTAATTTGAGCTATTTTATGGACTTTTTATTCTGTTTTGAGCATGATATCAACACAAAATCATTCTAACAGATTCCTGCTGATTTTATACTCTACCTGAAACTGAAAAGTAAAATTTGATACCTATGTGAGACTGACAGAGACAGAGGTTCATTTTGATACCCTATATTGAAAGTCTCAAGACCTGCCCAGGTCTCGCCTTTTTGTAATGCGGGCATGATACTGTATAGTTTGAAAGTCAACTTGTGAGTAGGAGTAAGCAAGCCTTAAAAAATGTATGGCTTCCTCTTTGCAGAGGTTCTGTAGCTGCCCCTGATGACTTTCACATTAGGTTCACACCAAAGGCATTGCTCTAGAATAATAAGCAGTAACAATTAAATGTGCAGCACCCCCCCTCCAATTTTAATAAACACTCTCCCTCCATTTGATCAGAGTTCAGTGAAATGCAAGCATGTGAAGTTCATCATTCAGGAGTTCATGATTTGCCAATTTCGTTTCCTGATGGAGTCCATTTCAGACATTTAATACAATGCAATAATATGAGTCAACTCTACATGGGATAGCGTGGTTAGGGACACTTGGCAAATTCTCACCAAATAGGAAATATGTATAGCAATATACTGTAAAAGTGGAAATTTTTTGCGCTACATTAATTTTCGTGCTTTTCGCGCACTTCTGATCTAGCGCGAAATTAAAAACCCGCGAAAATGTTTATTTTGTGTGTAGGTCTATGTAGGATAGCTGAAAAGAGCGAATTTAAAAACAAGCAAAAATGTTAAAAATGGCTGAAACGCGAAAAAATACACGCGCGAAAATTATCACTTTTACAGTAATCCCTTTAGTGGAGAATGTAAGGAATTTACAGCATAGAATGTCAAAGTGCTAAATAATTTCAGACAGGTTATTTTTTGTAGAATGGCAGTATTTAGATTTGGTTGCTCCTTTGTAAGATGTGTAATTGTCTTGTGCATGTGGGTCACTTTGTTGTTAGGCTTCCAGGATGTAGCTTTCTGCTCTTGTTGTATAGATGCTTGTTTGCTTAGTTTGCTATTTGATATTGCCTGTTTCAAAGCTTTAAGATTCTTAAAGTAAGGAATCAAACATATTTTTACTTCAGTGCTTTCATGCAAACTAACAATATGACATGTATTATATAGACAAATCCGACCAGCCAAATGATGGTCACAATTGATCCACCATTACTGGGGCCTCCAACCCAAAACCTACCAAATCTTTTGTACGTCTGTACCACGCTTGATTAAGTATGATTCAAAAGCTACACTTAATCTGCACATTTGGGTGAATTCAAGCAGGATGCACCCCAGCTATGGCTGCCAGTGAGGTGTTGGAATGTGTAAAACCGGATTGGTGTATAATATCTGTTAACATTTTGCTCTTATTGCATATTGCTCTTGCTTGGCAAATTCTCACCAAATAGGAAATATGTATAGCAATATCATCCCTTTAGTGGAGAATGTAAGGAATTTACAGCATAGAATGTCAAAGTGCTAAATAATTTCAGACAGGTTATTTTTTGTAGAATGGCAGTATTTAGATTTGGTTGCTCCTTTGTAAGATGTGTAATTGTCTGGTGCATGTGGGTCGCTTTGTTGCCCGGGGGGCCACTTGCATTCAAAGGTGGATATGATGCGTGAACAAGAAAACGCGTAAAAAGGGTGTCTTTTTTCCAACAGGCGATGTACGCGCGTACATCGTTTAGGGTGTCAAAAAACAGCAAAATATGGAAAAAAATGTATGTTTTTTCTTAACCCTGAAATTGTCAAGTTATATCTCATTAAGTAGGGTTCAAAATCATCCAAATATTGTAATCGGAACTTGGAAGTAAAGCAAAACAAGATAATAAAGGGTATATATACGATTCAATGCACTGCGTACTTTTTGAGGGTATCATAAACAGATAAAAATATGTGTTTAGGGTATGTTTTAGCTTGTTTTTTAGTTGGTGAAAATACATGTTTAGGGTGCATTTTCTTGTTCACGCATCATATCCACCTTTGAATACAAGTGGCCCTCGGGCTTTGTTGTTAGGCTTTTAGGAAGTAGCTTTCTGCTCTTGTTGTATAGATGCTTGTTTACTTAGTTTGCTATTTGATATTGCCCGTTTCAAAGCTTTAAGATTCTTAAAGTAAGGAATCAAACATATTTTTACTTCAGTACTTTCATACAAACTAACAATATGACATGTATTATATAATATCTGTTAGCATTTTGCTCTTATTGCATATTGCTCTTGCTTGGCAAATTCTCACCAAATAGGAAATATGTATAGCAATATCATCCCTTTAGTGGAGAACGTAAGGAATTTACAGCATAGAATGTCAAAGTGTTAAATAATCTCAGACGGGTTATTTTTTGTAAGAGCAGAATGGCAGTACGTAGTATTTAGGTTTGGTTGCTCCTTTGTAAGATGTGTAATTGTCTGGTGCATGTGGGTCACTTTATTGTTAGGCTTTCAGGATGTAGCTTTCTGCTCTTGTTGTATAGATGCTTTTTTGCTTAGTTTGCTATTTGATATTGCCTGTTTCAAAGCTTTAAGATTCTTCAAGTAAGGAATCAAACATATTTAACATATTTAACTTCAGTACTTTCATACCTTCAGTACTTTCATACAAACTAACAATAGTTAATAATAATAATTTTGTAGCATATTCAGCCTATGTTTTATATTCAAATATAACCCATACAATCACTTTTTTTTTCTTTTTAGACATTTCTGTAGCCAAATAAAAGGTACGAAATCTATTGAGTGTCTAATATATATGACACGATATTTGGGTGCCTCAAATCTCTCATTGCACCTTTAAATGTGCACTCCCCCTTTTAATAAACACCTTTCTTTCCATTTGATCAGAGTTCAGTGAAATGCAAGCATGTGAAGTTCATCATTCAGAAGTTCATGATTTGCCATTTTCGTTTCCTGATGGAGTCCATTTCAGACATTTAATACAATGCAATAATATATGAGTCAACTCTACATGGGATAGCGTGGTTAGGGACACTTGGCAAATTCTCACCAAATAGGAAATATGTATAGCAATATAATCCCTTCAGTGGAGAACACAAGGAATTTACAGCATAGAATGTCAAAGTGCTAAATAATTTCAGACAGGTTATTTTTTGTTAGAGTAAAATGGCAGTATTTAGATTTGGTTGGTCCTTTGTAAGATGTGTAATTGTCTGGTGCATGTGGGTCACTTTGTTGTTAGGCTTCCAGGATGTAGCTTTCTGCTCTTGTTGTATAGATGCTTGTTTGCTTAGTTTGCTATTTGATATTGCCTGTTTCAAAGCTTTAAGAGTCTTAAAGTAAGGAATCAAACATATTTTTACTTCAGTGTTTTCATACAAACTAACAATATGACATGTATTATATAATATCTGAAAACATTTTGCTCTTATTAGTTATGGAAGATTTGTCACAGAAAAAAACAAACAAAACACAAAATGTTTGAAAAAAGGCTTTGATTTACAGTACCTGAGGAGAGGGTGCTATAGCACATCATGTACAGGCACTCGGGACTGTAGCAAACTAAAAATAAAGTGAATCCTTGATGAAAGTTAAGCTATGTAAGAACCAGGTGACTACGCAACTGATTCACACACCTCAGAAATCTGTTGGGTCAAGATTTCGTTGTTATTGGTCTTAAACCAAGGCGACATCAAAATCTAGGATGTCTTGGAGCAATCATCTGGCCACTCTAGATATGAACTTAAAAAGAAGGACACAGTGAAATAAAACAAAACAGCTCTTTATGGTGTTGAGAAAACCCCGTCAATCCCCATGAAGAAAATACTTTGACCCAGAAACGATTACTGCCTTTGATTGTCTTTACAGCTAAACAACTTCAGGTGAACGCTAGGCTGTTGACCGTCAAACCTAGATTATTAAAGGAATTTTTGTCGTTTAAAACAATATTTAGTGTTGCCTTTGAATTTGTATACCATTGCTATTGATCAGCAATGTGCTTATGCCATGTGGAAAGTGGATTATGATTGTGATGTCTTTGTGTTGAAATAGAGCTAGAGTTAATTTTTCTTGGTTTTGGCATGAATATTCAAATCATACACGTCAGGATTGTTTTATTTAACCCTAACAAGCCTATAGACCACATTCTTAAACACTTGAGATTGTTTACGCAATTTCATTGGTTCCTAGCCGTGTGATATTCAACGATATCACATGGTACAGCACGTACGCGTCGGCGCGATACGCATACGCACTGCTCGGGCCAATCGAATGCGCAGAGTAACAATGGACTGATCGATTTAAAATGCTCGGGTAGTTCGTTGGATAAAATCTACCATAATTTTAGAAATATGTTACTAACAGCTTCTTATTTTGATGAAAGTATTAAAGAATGAGAATAAAGGTATTATTTTAGCGTAAAACAACTCAGCTGCGCCTCGTTGTTCTACTCAAAATAATGCTGTCGCCCGTGTGATATGACACGATAGACAC
>JAMKCH010076747.1:0-17118 GCA_023653785.1 Ophioderma brevispina | reverse complement strand
ATTTGTATAAGTATATATATATGTATATATATATAGATAGATATATATCTATATAGTGCTATAGATGATAGAGATATATAGAGATATATATTAGTATGATAAATATTCGTCATACATTATACCTTATTGTGTGCTCCTATAATGATTTCCATATTAGGTCATTCACTGCCTACATGGAATGTTTAGGAAAACAGTTAACGGTGTTGTTTGATTGTCTTGTGTTCTTATACTTTATATGAAAGCCTGACTACTTGCAAATAAGCCCCATCAAGTACCTGTGGGAAACAAGAACTGTGCGGTTTTGATGGTAGGAAGAAATAATATATATTCAAAGACACTTATCAATCTCTGCTAATATTGATGATTAACCAGTAATACGGCGGGTTTTTTTTTACTATTTTGGGAATGAAAGGGCATTTGTGGCTAAATTTCAAGGACGACAAAGAGAAAAAACCGGTCTTTATCTGATATCAAAATTCTGATCACGACTTCCGTTAAAATCTGTGGGTCCCAAGACGATCGGAACACGCACCTTTGAGGGGTAAATTACAATTCTCAAAAATCTCGGAGTTTGGGACGTGGGTGAAATGAAATCATAGTGGCATTCACAATATGCAGTCTAAAAAACCAAAACCTAACGGAAAGTGGCATTCCATGCCTGCCTACGAAAACTGTACGGAACAGTTCTCTTTCCCCACCGCTATATTTTTTGTAAATAACATAGGGACCAGGGTTAATTTGGCCAGACTTGTCTTCAGAACAATTAAGGCATGCAGCGAATTCAAAGACTCACCTGCAGAAATAACTGAACGTTTCAGGTGACCAGGTGCATGTATGGTAATGTTGCCTGCTGGGATTATATGGAGGGCAAACAAGAGTGCAGGTAAACATAAGTTATCTTCCGTGAAAGGGCACTATATTCCTGTTCAGCTTAACATACTTTATCATTTTTTTTTTTAAATTAAAATATCTGCAGGAACATCACTGATCTTCCATTTGATATGGTAAGGTTTATGTAATGATACATTTTATTGATTTTTCCCCAAAATATAGAAGTCATCAGACTTTTGTTTCTTTCCATTACCCACTTTTACAAGACGGACAAATAATGTGAGAGACGTAAAAGGAAAAATCATGGAGACAACATATGCTGTTAAAAATGCTTAAGTAGAATAGTCATAAGCTCCCCTTCCACACTGTTTTTAGATATTATTTTTATCACGTTCGCGACTTTAGGGTAATGTAAACCCGTGTCCGTACAGCAGATGACAATGGGCAGTGCCTCGTAGGATAATGACCACAATTCTGCTTTGTCTCTTTACCAACTTCCTGCATTATGGCAAGTATAGTCGAAACGAGTATCGTCTTATTATTTCCACACTTCGATAACAACAGAACAACCGTTTTTGCAATGGGTCATATTTAACCATGAATAGTATGTTAATCGTGGCCCCATTTATTCACTGGAATATCAGCCAAGGTCTCGTAAGGTGATTGTCGATTTGTCATGTAATTGAGTACGTAAAACATAACCGTCCTTTAAGGTGGAATTACCCCTTAGAGGGCTAAAAATAACATCTACTTATGAAATGAGGAAGAAATTACCTTCTATTGCTTTTTGTTGCCGACAATCAGGAGCTTCTCGGTTCAAAAGTTATGATCGAAAACGTAACTTCGCAAATGGAAAGCTCTATCAATTTCTATGTATTTTATTGTTTTCTCAAGCTGCGATATTTATTTTTTTCCACTTAAAACATTCATATCTCAAAAGTAAATAAGCTTTATCTCTAGTTTCACAATTATTTGTGAAAATTGAAGCACTGATTTTCTAACCAATAAAAGATGATAAAAATAGCATTCTAAAATATACTAAACTTGAAAAACAGTGTTTCGAGACTAAATTGCTAGCGTGATAGTGAATTTTAACGATATATCCAGCCTGTAAACAAGGATTCTCAAAAACGATTGTCTTAAAGAGATGGGATAAAGGTAATTAAAAACATACTTATTGGACTACGCCTTGAACTAGAATAATGCCACTAGCCCTATGGGAACTTGGTTTAGGGGGGTCATTGTCAAGAAAGGAAAAAAATATTATTTTGCCAGTTGTGCACCAAGATCCCCCTAAATCAGGTTCTCCTGGGGTAAGTGGCATTATTCTTGTTCAATGCATAGTCCAAGAAGTATGTTTTAAATTAGCTTTTAGTTCCATCTCTTTAAGATAAATGTTTTGAGACTATCCTTGTTACAAGGATGACATGTCCTTAAATTAACTTAGATATCGGCAATTTAGTTAGGAGAAACACGGTTTTTTAGTTTTAGTATATTAATGCAGTTTTAATTTTAGGTATCAATTAGATAATTGCTTTAATTTTCACAATACTGTGGAAACTAGAGATTCAAAAGCTTATTTACTTTTTGAGATTATGAATTTTTAAGTGGAAAAAAATTAAACTATCGCAGGCTTGAGAAACAATAAAATACATAAGAATATGATAAGTGATTTCAATTTGCAAAGTTACCTTTCGATCATAAATTTTGAACGGAAGCTTCGATGTGTCTCGTCAAACAAAAAGCAATAGAAAGGTAATTTCTTCCTCAGTTTCAATTGTAGATTTTATTTTTGGCCCTCTGAAGCGGTAATTCCACCTAAAGAGTATCCAAGGGGAATGCGGGAGTACGACAGAGCAGCTCATCTTTCATCTGTGTATCCTTTAAATACTATATAGTGTTATAAACGAGAATCCCATTCTACAAATTTTGGGGGGAAGAAGGTTGAAGCTGTTTTACTAGAGTTTGAATGGTGCTGTATCATAATTTTTGGGTCCAACTCTGGGAAATGATGAGGAACTTTGTAAAATAAGGGGGTAAAATTAGGTACAGGGTTAAAAGTGGAAATAAAGTCAAATGTGTTTAAATGTACACCAATGGATGTCGCTTTAGAAGGATGAAAAAATTATGTTGTATAGGTTTCGACCGTTAGTTACACGGCTACTTGCCCTGACTAAGGTTCAAGGTAATTCTGAGCAAACAAAATCCAGTGTATCAACCTGGTACAGCCTGGTACACCGGTTCAACAAAATACGGAGACTGGGTAAACGTTTACCCTAGATGACCTTGAACATTAAAAGAGCTGAACCTGTTTAACTAATGGTCACAACCTAGACAAACTATACCCTTTTTAATCCTTATGATGAGACCAAATACAATGTGTATATTTAACACACAATTTGACGTGATTTCAAATATACCCACTTGTACTAAATTTACCCACTTATTTTACGATTACCCACATTTTCCAGAGGTTGGTACCCACCAAATTCTGATCTTCAACACCGTAACCAACTATAGACAAACATCTCAAACTCTTCCCCAAACTTCTAGAATGGGATTCTCGTTATACTACTATTAAATTCAACCCAGATTTCATACCGCTCACATTACTGAGTTGTATATGACCTTGCAAAATATTGAAAACCGACTTTATAAACTGAAATTCGTATACATTATGATGCTCTCATGAGAAGTCAATGACATATCATAGAGTCCGTCATTTAATCTGCAGAAAAAACACACTGAAACACTCTATGTTATGAAACAATGAGATAACGACGGTTTAAAAACTATCTGTTTGTCCAATTTGCTATCATGAACGATTCATTGGCACAGCGTTTCTCCGTAATTTAGCTAGCATTAATAAGGCGTTAATTATGTCATAACAATGTGGTGGGGATTTTGAATTTGCTGCATGAAACCTTTCGTTTAATACATAATTTGATCTACCTTACCATTGGTTAGAAAACATGTTAAACTTCAAAATGTATTATTTACGACCTAAATTCAACAATGTTGCAAAATTCTTTTTCTTTGTTTTGTTGTTTTGCTTTCTTTTTTAACTTAGGGCCAATATTTATATCATGATTATTGGCAAATTAGAATATTAGAATTAGAAAAAAAAAACATAATATAGTTTTTAGGCTAAATGAATTGGATTTTATACGAGCTTGCATTCACACCTGTGGGCATTGTGTATATGTGCGCTAGCTATAGACGGGTTGCGTATAATGCTCTTATGTCTTCTTTCGATTGTAACACTTCAGTGTATAAGGTCAGGGACTGAATGAGTTGTTTCAAAATGTTCAGGAGTGCACAATGGTTCAATGTATCCAGGGATAAATGCTCAAGGTTGTTGAAAGTGTTGTTGAAAGGGCTCTTGTATACACTGAATTAAATGCATTAACTTATTTGGTGATATCACCATTGGCAGAATCCAGTGAACGTCTCGGTGACCGCATGATACGTTTTGCTACGTACCTAGGGCCCATGATATGCACACTGTAAAATTTGTACCTTTTTAGATCATATGAGACAATACGAACAACTTGTCACCATCAAAAGCATAGGGAGACGAACATTAGTGCACATTCAAAACACAATTCACATATTTCAAAAGGGTCCATGGCCCGATCGCTAATAGCCTCGTCCCCAGAAAGCCCAGTTTTAAACCGGAAGTGGTCAACATTTGGTATCATAAGAAAGCTCTATTTTTCTCAGTTACCCTGTGAAATCTTAAGGGCCAAAGGACGTTTGTTTTGGAAGTAATGAGCAAAAATGTACCCCCAATTTGGTCCGACATATTAATTTTACACAGATACACTCTACGAATGGGGTCTTACGAAATCACTTTTCGCTCTCACATGAAAACGCATTGAAATATCGCGGCGCGAAACTTTCCGGTGGGGTTTTTGGGTGAGGCCAATCTATCAGATGAAAACTTCATATCCTAATAATCGGGCCATCCCCTTTAAATGTTCACCCTATATTACAACCCCCCCTCCCCCTCGAAGAATGGGAAGCAGCTTACACATTTGAACTCCCTCATTTTCTGACAGTATGGTCCCTTTGATTTCAAAATAAGAAAATTCATTTTAGGCACAAAAATCCTACGGGGCCTACCCCACTATATGGATAAAGTGTGGATAAAAGTTGAAGGTGTGTTGTCAATTTCGTTTACCTGGTTAATGCACTACAGGTCGGTCTTTATGCGTATATTTGAATATCCAACTCAGTATAGGGCGTCGATGTTAATTTCCCTTTAAAATGAATGCTATCAGACATGGTGTCACAGCGTTAATCTTCTTCTCCGTATTATTTTACTAGCATATAAGCTTTACTTTCATGTCATAAAATTGTGGTGGTTGGGTTTGAAATTTTGCTGAACGAAACTTTCGTTTAATACATAATTTGATCTACCTTACACACATTGGTTAGAAAACTGTTTTACACTTCAAATGTATTATTTACGGACCTAAACTTCACAATTTGGTTGACAATTATTTTTCTTTTTTTGTTTTTTTTTTTTTTGCTTTCTTTTTTTAACTTAGTGCAGATTATCATTATCATGTATTGGGCAAATAGAATATTAGAAAATTAGAAAAAAAAAAACATATAATATTTTGGCTACATAATTTGGGATTTTAGTATACGAATCCTCATTCACCTGTGTGGCATTTGTATATTGCGACATAGCTATAAAGACGGGTTGCAGTATAATGCTCTTCTGGTCTTCTTCGATTCCTTACTTAAGTGTATAAGGTCAGGGACTGAACGTTGGTTTCAAAATGTCCAGCGTGAAAATGTTCACGGTTATCCAAGGGATAAATGCTCAGAGGATGTTTGTTGACAGTGGTGTTTGAAAGTGCTCTTGTTTATACCTGATCGAAAATGCCTTTAACTTATTTGGTGAAATCACAAGTGGCAGAATCGTAACTCACTTGGTGACCGGCATGATACGTTTTGCTACGTAACTAGGGCACCAGATATCGCACCTGTAAAATTTCTTTTTAGATCATATGAGACAATACGAACAATCTGTCACCATCAAAAAGCATAGGGAGACGAACATGTTAGTGCACATTAAAACAACACAATTTCACTAGATTTAGGTCCATTCCCGATCGCTAATAGCCGTCGCCCCCAGAGCCATATTTTAACCGAATGGTCAACATTTTTGGTTATCAAAGAAAGCTCATTTTCTCATTTGACCCTGTGAATCTTAGGGCCAAAGGACGTTTTGGTTGGAAAGTAATGAACAAAAATGTACCCCCCAATTGGTCGACCACATTACTTTTACAACATACTCTATGGGCGACGAAATCACGTTTGCCCTGCTTCTCACATGAAACGCATTTGAAATATCGCGCGAAACTTTACAGGTGGGGCTTTTGGGGTGAAGGCCCAATCATCAAGATGAAAACTTCATCCTAATCGGGCATCCCCTTTAAATGTTCACCCTATATTGAACACCCACCCCCCCCCCCCTCCCCCTCGAAGAATGGGAAGCAGCTTTACAAGCATTGAACCCCATCATTTTCTGACAGTCTGGTCCCTTTTGATTTCACAAAAAAAAGAAAATTTCATTTTAGCACAAAATCCTACGGGCACTAGACCCCACTAGATGGGAAAAGTTGGATATAAAGTTGAAGGTGGGTTGTCAATTTCCGTTTACCTGTTTAAATCACTACAGTTTAGGTCTTTATGCGTCTAAGTTGAATATCAACTCAAGTATATGTAACGTCGAATGTTATTTCCCCTTTAAATGAATGCGTTGTTTCAGAAAAACCATGCCAAAGAGGTTAACCAATTTGTCACTCATTAAATTGGTGAAAAAAGATTCCCTTAAGTTAACCGCATCTTGAGTAATGCGAATTTCTTGACATTAACTTATGATGCGTTAAATTAGGGTGGGTTGAAATCTTTTTGAAAATCGTTTGTTCGTTTTATTTTTCAAGTTCGAATCAAGACAACCCTCATAATTAGTTTCCGTTTTTCTTTTTCTAACGGATCATGAAACAAACAATACAAAAGGTCCATTGATACACATCTTCGAAAACTAAAATAAATGGCTCACAGTGATCGAGGTATTTTTTGTCTAATGCCTATGGAAAATGACATCACGAAAAAAGGAATTAATTTAAACATTAAAAAAAAAAAAAACTTATTTCATTTTTTTTTTTTTTTTTTTTTTTGTTTTTTTTTTTTTTTTTTTTTTTTTTTTTTTTTTTAGTTTTTTTTGTTTTATCTTATATATAATAAATTATTTATTAATTTATTTAAAAGGAAAAATGCGCACAATAAATGTTCGATTTTCGTTTGTTCCTTATTCGTTGTCCAACATGTCATTCGAAGTTACTGAGGTTTATTACACTGAAACAGCAACAATTGCATTGATTTATGTGCATACTGCTTTAGTATTCATTGTTATTTTTTTTAATCATTGCCGATACATTACGTGCAAAAAGTCCCATTTATTGTGCAAAACAATTTCCATCCATCATGCTTTGAAGTCGATCTCATCCCTATTTTCTTTCGGGCATAATCATTCCGATTAGCTTGCGATGTTTCATATATAAGATAATACTGCAATTTCATAGGGATATACTCTAGTTCCCAATATTGCATCTAGCGTCTATCCCATTTGCAGTGGTATATATGGATACCAGTCTGAAGCTATAAGGCCATAGTACAACTAGTTTTGAATTTATGGGATTCAGAGCTAAAACTTGAAGCTACGGTGATGGTTACTCTTATAGGGGTCTATTTTTTTTGGATGGCCATCCAGACGGCGTTTTAAGTCTAAGGATACGGTTCATGAAAAAAATGATATTAGCCTTATTATTTTTTTTTTCTAGACCCTTTTTTTTGTCTCCGAACCGATGGTGCCAGACGAGAAAACTTGATCTTTTTATTCAACACCACAACACACAACACACACACAAACACACACACACACATACCGCTTACATCCATACCATTCAAAGAGTTTTTTTCTCTTTATATGCAGTTTTTATTCCGTAAAGTAAAACTCTTTTTTTATTTACGTGATCAGAATCATTTGTATACACGTATACGGTACTCTATGTCCGCGTAAACTGTGCATACATGTTAATACTGCATTAAAACAATAAGAAAAAAAAACGTTTTTGTTCTGTAACTTGAATTAATCATTTTAGGCGTGACTGCTCTTTAGTTTCTAGATATGATTTTCTTATTATTCCTACCAATCTTTACACATCTCTTGTCAGCCTATAACAAATGAGGCTTTAGGCTTCTGCCTAGGCGTACAATAGGACAATCTGAATAAGAGGTTGTCTTAGACAATATCGTCCTTCCTTCCCGTATATTGTTTATTATGTTTTCTATGCTGAAGATCCAGCTCATACAGTTACGACACGATTTTACAGGGTAAGGGTCCACTTCGGGTGCTTCATAGTGACTGCATAACTGATTAAGCAGTTAACACCTTACAACGGGGTTACATCGTTATATCAAGACATCTCTCGATACCCTTGCTCAACTCCCAAAAGTCTAAAGGTTTTAGTAGCTACTTGTGGAAAATATTAATTGCACATCATTGCTTTATTAATCCGAAACGAAAAAATAAGCAAAATCATCTGATTGGGAGTGCGAGTCGCTCACCGTTCACCATGCGCCACGTTCAATTACCCGGTCGAGCCACGTGCGTAGTTAGGTGGTGCCCCGATCCATACTCGTCTCGCGGGTATTTCTATGAGAACGTCCGTTTTTACTCCGGCATCTAAAATAGGATTAAATCTTTCCCCGCTGTTCTGGAGGGTCCCTTGAATTTAATGCACACTGCAATATTGGGTTCTGCCTAGCGAATGCCAATGTTATATTATAATAAATAATAATGAAATAAAATAATAATAATAGAAATACGATTGCGTGTCAAGAATAGATATCTTACCATGTATGTAAGTATAACCAAATAGGCTATCGTCGATTCGTCGCGTTGATACGTTTCGTCCCCCTGGAGTTTGGAGACCTTTTCAATTAGTCGGAGAGGGAAAATGAAGATTCAAATGCCGCACTGCCCCCGGATTATCTTGAGGGCCCTATATCCGTCATTTCTCACTCACCTCCACAACTACAATTCCAGTCATGTATGGAACGCACATGGTATGTCAAGGCCTTAACTTCCTTCAATACATGAATTCAGAAGTCCTGCGCCTCATTGATTTTTTCACACCTCCGCAAGGGGTACGGGGTCCAACATATCAGAGAGTCGAGTAAATAGGAGAAAATTGATATGTTGAAATCATTACTGTCGGTACAGCACTTGCATACGTAATTTAATGGAAATTATATTTTGGAAAATAATTTTTTTTTTCAATTTTGAAAATCCAACCTATAGAATTGTAAAAAAACCTCCACTTTTATGAAATCCCGCAAATTCCAATAATTTTGACTCTTTATGTGGATCACTGATAGTGCCTTTATTTTCATGAAAGCTACTGTTGATTATAATTTATGTTCGCGAAACAAAAAGTGTCAATCACACAGAGGGAACTGATCATTGTGGTGTGGATTCTTTTTAAAGCGTAATTATCACATTTTTGAAGAGCTCTCCAATTTTCAAAATTTTGATATTTTTGCACAGCTATGTTGGTAATTGATTGACTACTTGGTACTCTAGGTTGAGTAACATGAGTAGAAATAATAATCTTTCCCTATAGGCTCCAAAGTGAGAAGGCTGAGCTTTCGACACTCGGGCGAATGCCATCATCAGAGCAAACTCAACAGACATGATGTTTTGCACATTTATATACAACCACCAGTGAACACCGGGGAAGAAACAATAAAACGATGAATGCAAGGATCCCCAGTAATTAGGGTTTTCCGGTTCATTAGTCGGGAGGCATCTGAGTAGTCTTACCCCATTCAGGAGGCATTTCTGCTCCTTTGTCTCGTAAGTTGTAGGGATAGCTTGATGTACAAGCTTTTCATGAGTTTCCTTTCAGTCAATTAGTGTTCCTGTCCAGAATGTTAGTCTTGTCCCGTCTGTTATGTTTGGTCATTCCCCCCATGTTCGGCGATAGCCGATTTTTTGTGGTGGCCCGTTTTGAGCCGCATTTTTCCTGGTGTTCGTCGGTTTTCTTTTTCAATGATCTGCCGGTTCCACCAATGTACACTTTGTCAAACATGACCACAGCAAATAGCATAGATACTCCAGGTGGGAGTCCTTGGGAACCAGGGTCTTAGGGTGCACTAGTTGTTGTCGTAGCGTGTTAGTAGTCTTAAAAATCCACCCGTAAGATCTTCTTCTGTAGACTTTGCGAATAGCCTCATAAGTACCCGATACGTAAGGTAAAATAACTGTAGCTTAAGGAGTACGATCTTGGTAGAGACAGTAATCGGCGCGTCGCGAAGTGGAAGTCATGTACAAACTTTGAAGGGTAAATTGTTCAACTTCAAGCTTGTTGGATTGTGATCCTTTTCCTTGTCCTTTTCATTAGTGTTCGACGGAACATTGTAAGCTTTTGAAACAGAGATTGAAGCACGCGCGGTTTGGCGACCTGGGATTGGTGAAGTAAATTAAAGTATTGGTCGTTGTGGGTCTTCTTGCGATATACAGTCGTGTCCCCAAGAGTACGGTCAAGGTTTCCTTCCTCTTAACCAAATCATCGAGGAATGCGATCTTTCCGTTGGTCTCCTCTTCATGAGTGCATTGATGACATCCTTGCTCAGACTGTTTAATGGTCAATAAAGACGTTGTGGTCTCGCTTCTAATAACACAGAAAGTGTCATCCACCTAACGTTTCCATATCCGCGGTGGATTAGGTGCAGCAAGAAGGGCTTCCTGCTCAAGGACTCCATAAACAGTTTAGCCACTGTGGTTGGGGAACGGGAGACCCCGTTAGCCCATCATTTTGGCAGTATAAGGTCACTTTCAACTACTCAAGATGCCTCCGACTAATGAACCGGAAACGTAATTACTGGGGTATCCTTTTGATCATCGTTTATTGTTCTCTTCCACCCCCTTTGTTCACTGGTGTATATAAGGTGGCAAACATCATGTCTGTTTATTTTGCTCTGATGATGGCAGTCGCTAGGGTGGCCGACATCTCAGCTCTTCCAATTTGGATGCCTCTATAGGGAAAGATTATTATTTCTACTATTATGTTGGTAGTGTCTAGAAAACTACACACCTTCGAATTTACATAAATTTTTTGTTTGTAATTAGAATTGGGATCCTAGATTGTTACTTAACGGCAGAGCTGGAGAATGTACTTTTATGTCCGTCCATTATGTAATAGTGCCACCTCATGAAAGTTACCTCTAACTTGACTTGGAAGTTGCCCGAACCAATAAACAACTAGTGGGATGACGCCGTAGATACGTACATGGAGCTATTTCCAGGCTATTTCGTATTGGAAGGTCGTTTCCAGCAGCCGTTGCATTAATTATCGGGATCCAGATATAATTATTCATATTTACACAATTCCTTTCGTTTGCGACAACTAACTTGTAGAGTTACCATTCACATGTATCGTGTTTACTAGCCATTTACCAATGCAAGCAACCGTGTAACAAATCCATAATTTTTTTTTTAAATTGGGGCGCTCTTAAAAATGTGCTAATATTTGCTTGGTAATTGAGTTTTGTTGAATGTTTTGCTAGCTGTGGTTGTGGTGTTCTTTTTGTTAATATTTTTCCCACAGTTTAAATGTTTATGTAGTTCGTATAGTATAATGGATTCTCATAACGACTAATCATGCCTTTGTTGTGACGCTCGTAGGCGTCAAAGTCAGAAAATCCTTTCATACATGATAACTTAGCCTTGTGCACAAGTGAACTAAATTTTATATAACAGATTTTGAATGATTTGGTCATTGTTCCAGATTGGTATGTCCAAACTTTACATAAATCAACATTAACACAATTCACCGAATTTAACACTTGATACCTAGGTTCCAAAAGCAGCGTGCACTTCAACAATGATTCCCACAGCGAAGACTCCACAATGACATATTCTAAAGTCACAGTTATAAATCCTCAGGTAATATCCATTGGAATCTTCTCAATCCTGACGATAACTTTCGTCCAGCCGTTTCAAACAAAGGTTAAAATAATCCCTCGACGATAGTAAACCACAGTAGAATACGTCCAGAGATTCACCACTATTTCTATCTGTCCACAATTTGGAATCTTAGTTTTGATTCCCGCACTTTCGGCTTCAAGACGACCGTAAGAATAATTAACAGCAACTCCTGCTCACAATGAATTAATCCGGCCTTGGGTGGACATATACAACCATTATTGATATAAAAACTAGCTATTTATACGCATAGCGGATGCAACTGCTGACGGCGAGACTTAGCTCAATCTCCTATATATACTGACTTCACAAAGATCCCAAGATCCTAAAAAGTAGATATTACCTACAGAATCATGCATACACATAACCCGGCACTCTCTGACTCAATTGACAATCCACTAAATTACTCCTCTGAATCACATCACGTTTCCATATTACTTTGTTGGGATTCCCTGATCATACAAGGTTTTGATTCCCCCCTCAAAGCATAAACAAGTTTTCTAAGTTTAGCATCCTTGGGAATCCCCACGTCCCCTATTGGTGAATCTAACAGGTGCACTCTGCATAAACAACTCTAGGGAACCTTTTCTCTTTTAAGTAAACAAAATACTTTTCCCCGTGAGAAATCTTTCTCAATAAACTTTGAGTACAATAAATTTTTAAAAGTTTAATCAGAAAGACTTGAGGCCATATAACACCTTCAGAACACAACAACGACGACATTGCGTATTTCTGATAAGAGGTGGCCCTTGGAACTAACATTGTAATATACCTGCAATTACCGTGCCGTATCGGTCAGGAGAAATTCATTTTAAAGCTATTAATTTTCATATAAATGAAGGAAGCTGTTACACACAGAACACAAACCAACAATAGGGTAACATTGATTGAAATTCTTAAGGTTCAATAAATTAATCCAACCAAAATCAAAATTCAAATTTAAAACGTGGAAATTTGGATTCGCGTACACCCCTGATATTTTCTGCTTGTGGCTTAAGCCCGTAATAACATTAATTGTTTTTCGTCGTACCGGTGTCACCATTTTAATAAGCATTGGTCTCAATAAAAAAATAAAATAGAAATTGTTTAATAATGGGGGACTCAGGAGTATCGTAGGATTTTTATTCCCTGTAGGTCATTAAAAAAAGTTTTTGGGACGTGTCGACGATTCCATTCGTTTCTGAGAGGTTGTATGCTTTCCCCAATCAATACCATAGAATCCGATGCGACGATAACCGGAACAGATTTAAAGGCCATGGTGTTAAATAAAAAATATTCAAGGTAAATGCCCCTTGAATAATTCCAACCGCGACACCACACTTGATATCAACTCTGAGCATTCAACATAAGAAAATTATCAAATTAAGGAATTATTAACTCCTCACCAAGTTCTTTTTCTGTCAATTAAGGATAATAGTTATAGGCTTTGGTTGTTTATAAGGCACGGACATACACTCATGAAACCCCTATTCCCATTGCGCATCCGTTCTATAATAGGCGGTCCTCATTAGAAGAACACGGTTGCAACTTGAAGATATTGAAGAAATGCCAATGATATCAAAGCTTGTAACGAAGCTCATATAAGGGACATGAAAGATGTCGTCTTCCTTCTGACTTTTTTGTAATGGTTTGAGTTTTTTTTCATCGCACAGCTGTATCGCATATCCTCTGGTGCTGATAATGGCAAAGGACCAAAAAAAACCGCCGTGTAGGAATGGAGGACGGAGCCCTCTAGATTTTTCATGAGAAGCAGAATGAACTTGAAAACTTCCGCATTTTAAAGGGACTGTTCAAGGTTTACTTTTGTCCGGTTTTTTCAACATTCCCACTATACAGAAATTTTCCTAAAAGTCGCTTTGGTATGTAAAAATTATAATACAGGCTTCAATGGGTAATTGAAATTTCAAAATATGAACCCGTTCCCAAATTTAACTTTTTGTCCGCTTTTTCAAAACTCCCACTATAACAGAAATTTTCCTAAAAGGTCGGTTTATGTAAATTATCATACATTCTTTAATGGGTAATTGAATTTTCAAATATCAAACCCCCGTTCCACCCCAGAACCACAATGCCGCTTGCAAGGATGTGGTGGGTTTATATGATTTAGCACATATATATGAGGGCCATTCGGTTCTTGGGGGGTAAAGACCTTATTTTTGCATTTTTTTTTCTGGGGGCCTGAACACTAATGGAATTGCCATAACAACAACAAACACTATTTACATACATACATACCACATCACTATGTGGTAGGCCTCTAATCTATCAGGGCTCAGTTCCGGTGGGCACATGTTAACAATAGCTGACGATGCTATCCTGGGTATCATAAATAACTCACTAAAATCAAGGTGATGTTTTACTTCAATCAATGGTAAAAAGCTATTGAAACTGTGCCATGGGAATGGAGTTTATTATGCATAGTCTGGCTACTTGGCTCATGATATCAATAGCGCGGTCATGGGCCATGCTTATGCGGGTCTTCTGTTGTATTCCAGAAAGTCCTATTCCCTGCTTTGTTTGAAGACGTTATATAATCCAATCTCAGTAGCATAAGCCTAATGGTATTTGGGTACGTGTTTATTAAGGCGCCTCGTTACTTTGAAGACAAAAGCCTTTCTAGAACGTCATTTACAAGCTCCACAACAAGGGGCAGCTATTAACATCCTTTTTTTTCCCATGGTTTTTTTCTTTCATTTAGTAATAAAATGATCCATTGGAATTGAGGCATGCTCTAAGCTTTGCCTTTTCAAGAGAGCATGCCCCTGGAGTTTCTCAGACGTTTTCTCATTTTTTTTTCTTGAACCAAGTGTATTTTTGGGTAAAAACACATTGCGTACATGTTAAAGTAGTTGTAAAACACCACTCAAGCTTGATGATGAAAATATAACTATGATGATATAGAGGGCCTCCTTCCTCCTTATCCGGCGATTGTCTTTGAGGGTGATGTGTTGGTAGGTGCAATCATCGAAGTGATGGGTATTGGTGAAACACTCTAGTGACTACGTATGTTTTGATTTAATATGCAGATATTTCTGGTAATAATTAATTCTTTCTAAAAAATGCAAACATATACATCCATCATCAAAGACAGGACTGTTTACCTGCATAATTTCATCTTTCTTTCTTAAAGATTGGCGGCGAATATAAAGTGGTTTCAAGAGGAATCTAATATACCGTACCAGAACACTTTGATCTTGCAGAAAAGGCCTATTTACCTCCGCTTGTGGAACCAAGGACAATCCTAGAAAATGGCGAAGAGGAAGACATTCCTTAGCTGCTATAAAGCACAAAGGCTATATCAAACACCTTTTATGGATTTGAACAAGGAAAGATGATAATGTTTATCTGGAATGCAAGGATGCGAATGGCAAGTTGCTCTGCGACTAGCCATTGCGGAAGGGATACCTCTGTAGGTTTATATAATTGTATTGATCTAACTTTTTTTTGTATACCCAATGGTCATTATACATGAAAATATGGATTCCTTAACCTAACCAATCTTCAATGGTAGCTTATAAATAAATAATTACCCCTCCTAAATGAAGATTCCCGTTTTATGCAACTCAATGTTCATTATTTTATAGAGTTCCTAAACCTAACCTAACCCTAAGGCTCGAATCTTCATATGGATACCATAAGGTGAAATAATAACCCCCTAAAAAGAGTATTGCCCTGGTTTTAATACTCAAACATTTCATCTGCGACAATTATTTTCGAGCTAGTAAAATGTAAAAATTTCCAAATTAAAAAAAAAAACTTTTTATAACAAAAATTTTTTGAATTTTGATACCAATGAAGAGAACTTTCAAAGGTATCCTGTTGTAACCCATTTTTTTAGGATTGTGTGTGTGTATACACGCAAATCCATGGGGTAACCATTCACTCTTCAGGTATTGGCTAAAATGGCTCAGATAGACGAGGGATAGTAACAAAACTAATCATATAAGCTCGTTCGTTCCTTCGTTCGTTCGTTCGTTTGTGTAAGTCATTGTTAATGGCTTCATTAGTTGAGCTGTTTCTGCAATTATGTTTGTTCAAGAACTGCAAAACATATGCACTAAAGTGTTTTCTCCTAAAAGAGGTCTACTACTCTCTTAAACCCAAAGATTGAAAAATCAATCTAAAAGATTGAGTTGCGGGAAAAATTTAAAATGTGATTGAAAATGCAATGGAATTTGGTTTGAATTTTCGATCTTTAAGGGGGGGGGGTATGGGGTCTGACTTTGGTAAAAAATTGTTCCATTGACGAAAATGAGATAATGCAATGGCGTAATTGTGTAGATTGTAATCTACAAAATGCTTTTTATTCGATCGCAATCGGACATTCGGTTCCCGAGATATGGCTGATCAAAGTGAAGCAGTGTACTCGAAATTTGCCAAAACGCATAGTCTCCTATACTTTATAATGTGAAAAATTAAAATTAGCTATATTTAAGATATTTTAAAAGATATTATTTATACGCCATTTAACGCATTTATTTTGGCTAAGTCGAAGTAAATTAATACTCATATTATTTTGTCCATAATTTAAAGTAATTAAATGTACTGGGTAAGTGATTTTTTTATGTATTTTATTGTTTTCTCACCCTGCGATATTTAAGAAAATTATTTTTAAAAATTAATTACAGGACAATGGATGCACCGATTTCGATAATTCTTTCATTAATAATTATAAAATGAAATTTAAAAGAAAAAAATCCATATTTCACATCAAAAACGCCCTCAATTTTGTCTAAATGTTTCGAGGTCTATAATTCGTCTCATTAAAATACGCAAACAACCAAAACGAAAACGAACGTAACTAGAGAACGCTACATGCTATGCACATACAATTTGGCACACATATTCAGCACATATAGGTCGAGTGAACCATGAAGCCCGATTTTCAAAATTGTGTTCCAAATTCAAATTACACCATGAAATTATGTGATTGGTCGATTGCCGGTTGCCATGGCAACGGTATCAAAAATCCGGCTTCATGATTCACTGCGTATTTACCCCCTGCACATGCCACCCAAGTTTCGTCCCAGTAGCTTGTTTAGTTATTTAGTTACGTTCGTTCTAGTGTTTAGACAATCAGAGGCCTTACGTGGTTACCATGGCAGCCAGAGCAAAAATTGACATGAATTTTAAAACTTTGTGACAAGGGCTACAATATGATGTGTAACATGTATATACCACTATTTAGGAAAATTAAGAAAAATCACTTCAAAGTTCAC
>JAMKCH010076746.1:0-45583 GCA_023653785.1 Ophioderma brevispina | reverse complement strand
GAAGAATGCAGAATCGGTATTCTTGGGCGGAGTCGCTCCTCAACAGTTTTCCATTGGCCTCTATACCCAATCTTATGACAGCTTTGATGAGTGGCCTCACTTCAATTACCAAGGCAACAACTTCTTTTTTATTTAACCCCTGGAATATCACAACAGCAATTGGAAGGTATCACCTGGGTGTACTTTTCCATTCCCTTCGCTTACCTGCATGGTGGAGAAAGCTGATGACAGGATGATAATTATTCACATATGCGAGACATTTTAAGTGGTCACGTTCAGATCCTACATCCACAACGCTTATATCAGGGGACGCGGATGTCTTTGTGTGCCTGTTATACTAGCACTAATTGGAGAAATCTTGGCCTCACAAGCTCTGTTTTTTTTTTTGGGGGGGGGAACCTCAGCTCAGTGTAAAGATCATATATCACTACACGGTATCTTCTGCAGGGCCATACGCAGGGGGTGCGGGACCTTAGAAAAGTTGCCTTTTTTTTGTCAAAAAGTTGACTTTTTTTCCAAAAAATTGACGTTTTTTTCAAAAGTGGACCTTTTTGGTAAAAGTGTTCCTACACACCCCTGAACTTCTGTCCTTTTTTGGACTTTTTAACATTGCATCAACCAAAATGGACTTTCTTGTCAAAATTTATCTCCAATGTTGGACCTTTTTTTATAAAAAAGCAGCAAAAAGTGGACTTTTTGCCCCCCCCCCCCGTACGGCCCTGTCTTCATGCCGCTAGGAGATGAGCTTCTACCATTCGTAATTATGAATTCCCTAGTTGCTAGTCCTTGGGATTATTATCTAAAAACACACGGCCTGCCATATCCCTACAATGTGGCAATGTGCTCGCTAGAATGTGTGTCCTTGCAGGATTGCTATACAGGGTGTCCCCAAAAAAGTGGTGCAAGCAGATCAAACTCCATTTCTCAAAAAATACTGAAGCTGTGAATTCAATTTTATGGAGACTTATTATTCTCTTTTGTATAAAGTAGCAAATCCCATGCACTCCGCCCAACGTCAAGCTAAGATTAACGGATTTTTAAAGGTAATCTGTTTTTCATCCATCCATGGATTTACACAGTTTTAACATACATTTGTCTGTTCTGGCTGTCGCGTGAGTGATTTCCAACACATTAATGTACTGCTGTATTCAAGGCATACCATTAAATATTAAGAACTGAGGAACAACAAAATGACACGATATTAAGTTTTCATAGATTGATAAAATGGAAATAGACATTAGACAAATAAAAAAACAACGCAACTTACGCCTATAGCATGTATTATTAACAATTATGACATACATCAAACCTTTGGCCTTATTCTAGTCCTTTGTCTTTTGTTATCTCTGCCTGTGCAAATTTCGTTTATAATACGCGTTTCTGCGAATATATACACTTGTAAGTAGTGGGGCACTAGTTTTGAATATCATAGTAAAATGTCTTTTTACAAGGAAAGAAATTAAAATACTTAAAGGATTCAGCAGCGATTTGTGCTAATCCGAACATCGAAAAAATATCAATTCATATTTTTGTATTTTTGTTACTGGCTTGGATATGCAAACATAACCGGCAAGTGGTTGCGTGAAATCCATGGATTAAAGACAAGGCAGTACTTTTATCTATGCTTTAATTTCTATACTCCTTCCCGATTTTTAAGCGTGATATTGTGACCCATGATCAATACAGTTGACATCAAACACAAACATTATTTATTTGTGTATTCTCTATGCATAGTGTAAACCGCAATCAGCTGTTTTTATTGTAGATTTTGAGACGTCATCGCTGTCTGTCAATTTGCGGGAGACGGTATGACAATTTCATCAAATACTTCATTTTTTTCATTTGGTGGTTTGTTTCTACCTTAAATCAGTTATTGTAACATATACTTTATTTACTGTTTATAAGTTAAAACAAATGCATTCCACATTTTCGATTCTCTCACAAATCGCTGCTAATCCCTTTACGGGACTAAAAGTCCTTTGCTCGGTAGTAAATCTGTTTGCCTGGCAACTTTTAACCAGACCCAAATGTGTAATGAAACAAAAGATACGATTTTTTTTTGACACTTTCTCATCTTTGTGAGTTTTTATGATTATTTACACATTGGAAGATATGTCTCAATTATGTTCATGAACTGCTAGAGCATCCCACCTGTCATTTATTGATTAAGCGCGCTACTTTAACAATGGACTTGAATCTGAAATGTCATAAACACCACTGCTGTCTTACAATCTGTTTTCAATTAACATGCTTTTTACCCCCGAGACACCCCTTAGAATAAGTAATTGTCAGCTTAAAGTTATTATTATTAGATCCTATGTAGATATTGACAGATACAGCACTGTGAAGTTAATTAGCATCTCACCTTCAGATTCTTAGACTATCTTTAGTCACTGCACACATCGATTGAGCCACGACTCTATCTGATATACCGCTACGCCTAAACTGTGTAAATCCCATTGGATGGATAAAATATATAGTCTTTAATATTCGTTGATATCTCTTGTTTGCGTGGACGGATTGTCATGGGATTTGCACAAATTAATAATAAAAGAGTATAATTAATCTTTTCCGTGAAGATAAATTTGCACAGCGACCCCCCCCCCTCACAGTTTTGTGAGAAATCGGAGTTTATCTCTTTGGCACCACTTTTTATTGGACACCCTGTATGATCAAGGTTCCAATATTGCAACTGCAGCAGGTGATTGTTTAAAAACCCTATGAACACTGTGTGATATACCT
The DNA here is from genome assembly GCA_023653785.1 of Ophioderma brevispina. Classification (NCBI taxonomy): domain Eukaryota; kingdom Metazoa; phylum Echinodermata; class Ophiuroidea; order Amphilepidida; family Ophiodermatidae; genus Ophioderma; species Ophioderma brevispina. The sequence continues at coordinate 42,841 of JAMKCH010076746.1, read as the reverse complement.
TGACTCATTTACGTTATGAAGACTGCCTGGGATCCTGGACTCTGGTATAATTACGAACACTTCCTGATATACCTGGACTCAGCTATGTCAGGAACATTGAAGTTACAAAAAGCATGCTTTTAACCCATGATATAATTTGTGCACACTTCCTAGGTTTGTTCCTTTGGATCATATTACCCTGGAACATTGAGATATTATTGGTTGATGCATTATATTCTTTAGAAGAGGGATGGCTAAGTCATTAATGTATCACATAAAAGGATAACCCACGGTTATAATTATATATTTACGTTAACAGATGATAGCGGTGTAATGCCAATTTCTATGTTTTTTACCTTTCAGTATCCATATCGGACTCCATTTTTGAATTTGAAGCATTATTATGTCCGATATAAGTTTATGTTGTCAGTGAAGCTATGTACTTGTATTTTGACACCATGGATTTGCTTATGGTAATACGACCCAATACATTTCTAATTTTGTATATTTCAATGTTGTGCATCTTGGATTTGAACATGTTTACTATATTGAACTACCACTTTTTAAATGATCTGTGTGTTGCTTTTATACCTGAACATTCAATTGTATTGCAAAAAAATAATTGTTTTTTTTTAAAGAAACCTTAAGAATATTTTAATAGCCTTTTTAAGGAATTTTTTCCACCCATTTTTGAAATTTGCCGAAATCCAGAATTTCGTCCAGGATTCAATTTTGGCACCTATCCCTGCTGTTCCTAGGGATAACCCCCAACATGATACATGATATATGACATTATGGTTTTAGGAAATATCACTCTTGTGAATCTGCCACTAACTTAACAGTTAATGACCTTACTTCATCACTCAACAACAGTCTCAAAATTGATATATAACATGGATTTTTAAAGCAATCGACACTGTACCCAAACCGGCTCATTTTACCAAATAAATAGATCTGGCATACGCACCAAACACATGCTTTGATTGCAAATTCCTTATTCACCGTACCCCGAGGGGTCGTTGTCGTGGGTGAACACTCTGCTTGGACAGAGGTAATTGCTGGCGTTCCCCAAGGTATGGTGCTGGGACCTTTGCTTTTCCTTTGCATACATTAATGACGCTACCACACAATATACCATCTGAAGTAAGGCTATTTCGGCAGACGCTGTGTTTTTTAACAACAGATATCCAAACCAATTTGCCCAGGCCACAGCTCCAAGAAGATTTAACACACGGCCCAGTGGGCAAAGAGGATTGGCAAACGCCTTCAATTAAAAGTGCTTTGTCAATTAGGCTAACTCATGCTCGCAATCCGCAGCTCTACAATTACACTCTCGGGACTCCCACACTTGGAATTTTACATCATTCCATACCTTATCTTGGAGTTCATATTACAGATAATCTAACCTGAAATAAACACATATGTCGGTATACATCATCTGCAACTAGATCACTTAATTTCCTTAAAAAATCTCTACTCGTGTAATAAACCCCATCAAAGAAACCGCTTACTTGTCGTATAGTTCGCCCCTTACTGGCAATACTCTCTGCCGTCTGGAACCCTTATACAAAGATCTTATAAACACAGTTGAGAGTATCCCAACGTAAGAGCGCAAGATTTTTGTAATGATTTTCCAGGTACAGTGGAGTGTCACTCTAAAATCATCAAGGACTTACACTGGAGTAAACTAAAGGATAGAAGGACAGTAAGCCGATTGTCCCATCTTACACAAAGGCAGACAGGGCCCCTATCCCTGCCGGGGATACCATCCTTCAGCGCGGTCCGGCGTCCGTCACGGCACCAGCACAGTAACTGCTACCAAACCATATCTGTAAAGAAAGACTGTTACAAGTACAGCTACTTACCCCAAACAGTAAAACACTGGAACTTACTACCACATTCGTTAACAACTATAGAAGACCCACAGCAATTTAAAACAGCCATCATAAGTCACCTCAATCAACAAGATTAAGTAACTTACATGCGCGCACCATTTCCTGCATGCTTGACTCCACCTGGAGTGTTGTGCAGTACCAATCCAGATCCAGATCTAGATTATGGAGTTAGTTGTACGATAATTTTTAGATGATAGCGGTATAATGGCAATTTCTATGGCGTTTTACTTTTTAGTAGCCTTAATCGAGCACCATGAAGCATTATTACAAATATTAAATGTCAGATATAACTTTATGTGGCCATTGAGATGTTATTAATTAATTGATTGACACACTGGACATGCTGGATTTGATTTATGGCAAATACGAGTCAATATATTGCCAATTTTGTAGACTTCAAATGTTTTGGCAGCCATATTGGCCGCCATCTTGGATTTGAAACATGTTAACAGTTTTAAAATACCATTTTAATGGTCTGTGTGCTGCTTTATCTTAACATACCATTTTATTAACCAAATCACATTTATTTTGTTTGTTCTAAGCGACCTTGAGAATCCTAATTTTGAATTTGGCGAAAATCAGGCCTTTCGCCCCGGATATCAATTTTGTCACATATCACAAGCTGTTCCTAGGGCGCCATTCTGAATTTTAAGTATTATTACAAATATTAACTGTCAGATATAATTTTATGTGGTCATTGAGATATTATTAATTAATATCAGGCCTTTCGCCAGGATATTAATTTTGGCACGTATCGCTAGTTGTTCCTAGGGTTCATATTAGTCTAAAACAGTTGAGTTATCCTCTCCTAAATTAAGTGCATACATATCTTAGCCAGCTCCTATAGACTATCCTAATGAACCCGTTCATGCGAATAGTGTGGGTTGGTGTGTATTCCCGTAGGATTTTCATGCTAAAATTGATTTTGTTGCTGTTTGGGTTTCAATAGGACCTAAACTGTCAGAAAATTATGGGGTGCAAATTTTCGGACTGATGCCCCCTTCTTCAAGGGGGGAAATATTAGTACAGGGAAAAAATTAAAATCGAGTCAAATTGTGTTTTAATGTACACTAACGCGTTCGTCTCCTCATAAAGGTTACAAAAAATATATATTTGCCTAGGTTCCAACCTTTAGTTAAAGCGGTATAGCCCCATAATGGTTCAAGGTCACCCTGCGGGTAAATGCTCCGCTGTTGTTGACAGTGGTGTCAAATGATTCCTTGTGTTCATTACTGAAATAGAACACCTGCATTTTAATTGATTTTTTGAATTCACCATTGCGACATCCAGGGGAAAGTTCTGGTGACCCCCATAGACCATTGTAGGAACCTTGCGACATTTTGCTATGTAATTAGCCAACCCAAATGTCACACACTGTAAAATATACATTTTTGGATCTTGTGAGACAATACAAACAACTTTCACCAGTTTCAACAAATGTATGAGCTATTGGGTAAATTTTTACCCCAGGATGACCTTGAACCATTATGGGGCTTCTATAGCGCTTTAACTAAGGTCGGAACCTAGGCAAATATATACGTATTTTAATTCTTATAAGGAGACGAACATGTTAATGTACCGTGTGTCCCAAAAAAAAACGCACCACTGGTGGCAGGCGCCCTAAGGTTTGAACAAAAAAGCATGACTATATCTTTGTTGGTAAAGAAGATGGACTGTAGCTTAATATTCATGAAAAAAGTTCATAAAGGAAGAGTCAATAGTTCTTAAGATATGACCCAAACAATCAAAGTAAATCTGCCAGAACCACATTTTACAAAATGAGGAGATGGGTTAACCACCAGACTGGCAATGAAGAACAGAATGGTAAATAAATACAAATTGATTGCATCAACCATTTTAACTTGCCCCAATCTTTGAAGAACGATTGCTGGGTCAAATGACCGCATTTACATAATAGTATTTAATGATAATAATAAAACATTAATTGATTGGTGATTTAAATATGTTTAGAAGATAAAAACCAATGACAAAGCCATAGATAAAGTCCACATTACATAAAATGATAAATGCGTTGGGCTGCAAAATTGCGTGTTGTTGAAAATAATGTTACATTCTTCAACTGATTGAAGGTAAAACCTTATGGTTCACACCAAAACTCAAAACAAATCAGTTATTTATTCTGTAATAAACTGTTGGGTTAGGATAACTCTTTGTGTGCCGTCACAGAATGATGATGAATGATAGCTCTAATCCAATGCCAGACTCAGGATTATTGGGAACAAGACAGAAGAGTGGTTGATCATAAAAACGCTTTTAAGGTGTGTTAAAATGCAGTATGTTAGTTGTTATTGCAAATGGAAAAAGTTCATATGACTAATATTTGTTGCAGCACCTGCTTTTAAAAAACATGGGGAAATGGTGACGGGTGGTTGGAACTTTGAGATTCATATTGGTGATTCTGGGCGCCAAAAACGTACAGTGCCGTATTTGTCAGTACTAGCACCTCAATTTGGTTTAAATGGGTCCTGCACGTTACTTGATTTCTGGGGTCATATCTTTAAAAAATATGACTTACAAATTATGAATTTTCAGGGATATTAGATAAACAGTCCTATCTTACCTTCAACAAAGGATAAGTAGTTACGTGCTTTAGTTAAAAATTATCGCGCATGCCACCAAGTTTGCCGTTTTGTGGGACACACGGACATTCAAAACACAATTTTACTAGATTTTGAATTTTCCCTGTAGTACCTTCCCCCTTGAGGAAGGGGGCAGCACTCCGAAATTTGCCACCCCCCATCATTTTCTGACTGTCTGGGCCCTATTGAATGAAAAACAGCAAGAAAATCAACTTTAGCACCAAAATCCCTACGGGAAATGTTTCATTTGACATACCAAACCACAACTCGAAAGAAAGAACAGGATTAGAGACGGGTGATTGTCCCGAAGACTCTTTTGCCACTTTTGGCCATTCGTGAAGCCGAATAGATAGCTTCCCGTAATTATACAGAGGCTGGTTGCCACCGAAACTGGCGAGTCATGGCGATCTGTAGTTTTTGTAGTGTCCTAACATATTGTGTTCTCAATTGTGTAATGAATGCCACACCTATTCATCGTCAAATATCCAAAAGCATCATCTACCAGGTCACGGTTTTATTCTGTATTGTTGTATGGTAGCTAAAACACTCTCTCATGGGGGGCCACAAGTTTATTACACCGGGTGGGTGTAGGAATAAACGTATAGAGATCTAGTTAATTTAGTAAAATTTGCAGAAAGAAACCAAATTAAAATCTGTTCAAAAGGGAATTAGTAGGGTGCTTACATGTGAATAGATTTATTCCATTTTGAATTTTGTAAATACCTGTATCGTGCTAACCATTCCTTTCTCTCCTATCGCTGAATATTCTGGAATCGCATATGCGCCGCGACACATATGGTTATATAGGCCTATACCATAAACATAACTGCAATAGCTTGTGGAAACACCTGGCTGAGCAGGTCGGTGGTTCTCAGGTTTAAACATGCAGCGCAACACGCATTATAGGGGGGCTGGATTTCAAGAACGACATGTTTCATCGTTGGGAAAACGTTGCCTAGTTCGGCAAGAACTTCAGAGTACTTTATGTTTCATTGATATAGTTTATATGTTACATATTTTGTAAAGAAAATCTTTGAAGGAACACTCTTGAGCTGATTTGTTGGAGTTTGCCGCTTTAATAGCCGAAACACGGTCAGAAATGGTTCCGTTCAAGGGCAGTTCTAACCTTCACCAACGTTAATGATTTGCAATAGATTTCTTTAAATTCGCCCTTATAATGCATTCGCAAACAAATTGCCTGGACGTCAATTCCTTTGGCGAAGGCGAAGATTGTAACGTTTATTTAAGATATTTTAAGGATCTACTTATAAGCCTCAGAAAACACATGGGTTGTGCATTGCAAGTGTGAAAGTTGAAACACTCTGCTCCTGGAGCAGAGGTTGTGGCAAACGTTCCAGAACGGAGCATCATATATTGATTGCTGACTACAATAGCAGTAGGATTTATTCCCGGATTTATTCCGTAAATGTTAGCATGGATTAGGAAATTACGAATCTGGCACACAATCCTCTCTGGTATTGTGGGTAGTAGCTGACCTTCATGATACACATTGTTCTCGGGTTCGAATCTCGCTACTGTTCTTTTAAACAATATATAAAAATTTTCATTATTTTTCAGTTTAGCGGGAAAACATCTGAGTCCAACAAAGAATAAGAAAATTCAATAGCTGACGTTTAGTGAGGGGAACCTGCTCCTGAGCATGGGTGGTGGTCAAAAAATACCGCGTGCGTTTCATTTTGCATTTGTACCTCGGACTACTTTTCCTATGATTCTCTGTGGTAGCGATAAAGCAGCTTTTCAAATTAGCTTGCTTTCGGTCTTATCAGAGACACGCATCGGAAACAGAGTCTTCATGGATCTTGAAAGTGTGATTTAGAATGGGAATTTGTCATGTCTAAGGGTTCGATTCGTAAGCACGGCAAGAGATTTATCTGCTGTTGTGAAGCTCTATTTTTGTGTTAGGTAGAACTTGCTTGTAAGAAGTTAAACCCTGTGAGATGTCGAGTTTTGTACTTGAGTTCAAAGGTCCAAATTTCCAATAAACTGAATACGTTGACGTCCACAAAGCTTTTCACCGTTTATCTTTTAGTTGAGTAAAGTTGGGCGTGTATCTGAACACAGACCTTCGGTCTCACCAAGCTTTTTTGGTAACACGTTTACCAAGGGGGGGGGGGTGGTTACCACCCCCTCAAGAATTCGTTATGAAGCTCCCGATGCTTCTGAATTGATGCCAGGTATAGCTAGTGGTCATCCCCTTTCATGAATACCAAAATTAAGTCACCAACTACCTAGTATGGCGTCACCAATGACGTCAATCAAGTCCGCGAGTGGCAAAAATTGGCATTTTCACACAGTAATAGGCGAAAATCCGATTTTACGCTAAAAAACGTAGGAAGATCGGATTTTCATGCGGGATTCAGCTCGAAATGATAAGCAATTGCTTGGTTTTACATAAACCATAGACCTTTTAGAGCCATACTGTGCATAATATTTTCAAAAATCACGATAAAATATCCTTGGGTGGCAACCAACCCCACCCTTCGACTTTGAAGCATACCTAACCCCAGTGAATTTGCTACCTTCAACAATTTGTTTCGCTAAAAATGACCGCAAAGTGGAGGAGAACGATTACCTAGAGCTTTTTAAGCAAAACTTTTTGGCATTTTAAGCGCACCGGAGCGAAGGTTCACTAGGGGGTGGGGGTGGGAGGCTTAACACTCGCATTGGTAAGACGAGGGCTAGGCCTGCATCTGTCAGGAAACCGTTTCAGCCTTATGTTTGGCGATGATCCCCGGTTACCCCTCATTGAGCTTTTCACCATATCTTCGGTCTCCGAACTGACTCTCAAAATTAATCATAAAAGTAAAGCAGTTCATTTGTCGAGAACGGTGTAACGTGGTGTGATTAATTAAAATATTGTATAGTCTAACAAGGTTTCCTGACCATCTACAGAACCTGTTCTTTTGTATGAGCAAATAGTTGTGATCAGTGTGTGGAATAAGACACGAGTGATGCGATAATGACACATACGACCATGATATACTTCGAGCCGCAGCGAGCGATTTCTGCGCGAGAGCATGCGTAACACTAGATCTTGGGTCAAATCGGTAGCGCACGCCAACGGTCGCTGTGACTAGCAGCGTGCTTAGCCGCAGAATCTGCCAACTTTCATTTGTCATAGCAAACATCTCTCTTCTCATCTTTCTCTTTCTCCTTCCATTCTTTAAATCAAACTTTCAATTCCCGTTTATTAAGACGGTCAGGACACTATATAATATAATAATGATGATATTATGTTCATTTTTTTCATATAGTCTCTTCACAGGATTGAATGGTGGATGTTGGCTTTGCGGACGCGCGCTTGTGTGATTACTCGATTCGAATTTATAACCGAGTTGATAAACCATTCTTTTTCAATTCTATCAAAAAACAAAAAAACTCAAAAATATGTTATGTGTTTACCTACAGAACTCAGGTTTAATAGAGTTTATTTGAAACAGCAAAGCTTTCTACATCAAAAGGATTCCCATTTCAAATACAAGCTTTATCAACTTAAGTGCCAATGGGGGGGGGGGGGGGGGGTTCCATTAATACCAACCACATTTGATTTTTTTGCGATGTTTTTCTGTTACGCAATCACTTTTTCAGGAGATTTTTGCTAATTGTCTGGATTACTGTAAAAAGTCTATGGAAAATGATGTGTATTTGCAAAAACCCTTTTAAAAATACAGGATTCTAAAACTTCAATTTTTTTTAAATATTGTTAATTGGAGTCCTTTCGAGTAGATATCAACATTTAAAATAAGTTTTCAAAAAGTTTGATGTAAGCGCAAGTTCATTTGAATTTTATGTCTTTTTGCCTATTTTGAGTGTTTTGAAAAAATGTTTCACCCTAATTTAAGCCCATATAACAAATTCATTTTTTATTGCTGATTTGGGGTTGTCTTATGACCCTTCACATGATTGTGGTATAAATTTCGTACGAAAATTCCCTTGGGCACCAAACGGGAGTGAAACCCCTTGCGTCCGACCAAGGGCTTTTCTACTATGTTTACGACCACGACTGTTTTTTCGTATTAAGGGCCAAACATCATGTTGTTGCGTATCAGTGTTGTAGCGACAGATGTCCTTTTTTTTTAAATAAAATATCAAATTTTAACAATATGGACGTCATAGTGACGTCATTAACCTGAGAGCTGTATTTTATAACGTTATATGTAAGCAAATCTCCAAAATCAAGGTTTTTCGACATTTTCGTCATTCATGCAAGCAAAATTGGTATTTATTGGCAATGATGGGTGCCAGAGAAGTATACACATGTTCTTACCCTAAAAAAATAAGAAGGAAATACAAATATGCCAGTATTTGCTACAGTAGCATCATACGTAACATAAGTAACCGTTTTTTTTGGCAATTTTACAGAGTTAAAGTAAAAGTAAAGTATATGGAAGGTGGAACCCATACCCCCCACCTTCCAGACCTTCTGACGGGACTCCCTGAAGGTGGTACCTCCATTTTTGTATTTCACCTAAAATGACCGCAAATGATCAATCATTATCCGTTTGCGTTTTGTGCAACAGGGAATCACCGTTAGGGGGTCCCCCCTTGCGGCGCGGCTCCAAGGGGGGGGGGGGGGGTGCCGGGTGCCCCCCCCCCGGCCGCCGGATTTTTTGGACGGAAAAGTGATGCCGCTCATTATGTTATTTCCGCTCCATCTTGACATATGATGACCTCACTCCCTTCGTTTGTAAAATTGAGTCGGTGACAAAGATTGCCAAATTTGCCTTCCCTAAGTCCCCACCCCACCCCCCCCCCAAAAAAAGTTGCACGAGTCCATCGGAGCTGTGAATGAGATTATAAATGATTCAACGTCCTACAATGTCTGATTGGGTGATGTGAGAGGCGCCGTGTATAAGAAAACACGGGCTGCGAATTTTCCACATGACCCTATTGAGGGTGAAATTTCCCAAAAACTGGTGCATTGTGGGATTGACTAAGTCACCCTCTGATCCTGCCGAAAGCAATCGTATGAATGTATGAATTCCAGTGATTAGATGAAGGACCCTATATGGGCCATCTAAAAAAAAGGGGACTCCAGTAGAGTTATTCGTTCTTTGATCCAAAAGTCTTTGTGTTTTGCTTAAAATAAGTAATCGTTGTTAATGTTCTTTTTAGTACTTTGCGAGCTCTAACCGGACATATATAGCCTACGTTTCTATAATTGAAATATCATGATCGCGGTCATTTTGCTCCTGAAGACCTAAAAATATGTCAAATGTGTTTTCGTAGCACTATGTACATATTTTACAATCTACATTTCCTCAATAGTCAAATGTTTTGCCATACCATATCCATATCCATATCCATACCCAGGGCTTAGTATCACTTCGAAGGAGGAACCCCTCACTAGAATGTTTCCACAAAATCTTCTATCTTTAGCATTCTTGTCAATTTGGACCCCGTTGTTTTGTCATTTCGTCTCTCCATCTGGTTTTTTGGACGTCCTGCTTTCTGGTCCATTCTCTGGGGGTCCACTCTGTCGCTCTGATGGTCCACCTGTTATCATGCATTTGGCACTTCCTAATGCAGTGATCCTTCCGTCACTCTGTCTCTGTGATCGATCCACAATTTATCTTTGGTATCTGAAGTCTGATTGCAAAGCATGATTTCCGCCCCCCCCCCATCTTCCTTGTGCAACGCAAGCATTTCCATCGTGGTTTATTCACAGGCCCCACGTTCACTGCCGTATTGAGATAGGAAGAATATTTTAATTGAACACCTTATCTTAAACTCCATAGTTGTTCTATTTTCATGATGTTTTCACTTTGCCAAATTGCTGCCCAGCCTAGTCCAATTCTCCTTCTGATTTAGGCAGTAAGTCACCATCACGCATCCTGTCTTCCCAAGGGTAGATGTAGCTGTGACCTCTTCAATGACTTTCCCATCTACAGTCATCTCGGATTTCCTTGTGTGGTCATTAAAAATCACTTTGATTTCCCAACAGGCATGCTGAGTCCGAACGGTTTGCTGGTGCTGTTAATGTCATTAGCATGCTTTCCAATCTCGGGTGAATGGCAATCAGGATAATATAGTCGGCAAAGATCAGTGTGAGAGAGATTGTTCACATCAATGTTGGTACTCTTCCTCTCCAGTTAAATTCCTTTATTGATGGCATCTTGAGGCATGAGGTGACGATTGGGCGAAATGTTGTCTCCCTGTCTTGCCCCCCCTCTCTAGCTGATCTTGTCAATGTCCTTGTGGAGCTTTAGGGTGGAAGATCGAGGCACCACTGTAAAGGTCACGTTAAGAGAGATTGATGTAGCTGGGTTCAACTCCTTGGTTGTCAAGTGCAATGTGAAGGTGGTTTGAATTTCAACAGAGTCAAATGCCTTCTCAGAGTCAACAAAAGGCCCACAAAGTGAGTGGTTCATTAGATTCATGGGCTTTTCTTGTAGTGTGGAAACAACATGTATGTGATCAGTGGTAGAAATCATGGTCTACAACCAGCTGGGGCTTTGGTTGGGTGTTGTTCCAAGAGTGTTCGAGGTTCTTTCAGCAGGACCTGTGAGAATACCTTGTACATTACATGTAGAAGGCTATTGGCCGGTAAGTTTTTGATTGTTGTCAGAATGTATCTCCTTTCTTATGGAGATAAACACAGATGATTTCTTCCAGTTGCTGGGGACTCTTCCCCCTCATGTAGCACTGTGAACAGACTTTGTAAGTACCTCAATACTGGGCTCCCCTCCATCTTGAAGAACCACTGCTGTAATTACGATTCCTTCCCTGGGCTTTATCTCGCTTAGTTCTTTACTGCTCTTCTTACTCGAAGGCATGATGGAAGGGGGTATAGTGTTTCCACTTTTTGGGTACATGAGCAGGGGGGCCCCCCCCAAAAAACAAAGGTTTTCTGGGGGTGCTGGTGCTTTTGTAGAGAGGTTGGTGTAAATCTCTTCACATCTTTTGACCATCCTATCGAGGTCTTCAGTTAGAGTGCTATCTTCCTCCTTCCGGCTATGATGTTGGTCCTTCTAGGCACGGTTCCGCCTTGCTGATTTAAGTCCTTTGTTGTTTTCAAGAGCTTTCAGCTGTTCTTGCTCGTTGTAATGAGGAAATTTCCTCTTTGCGTTGAAATCGCCCATTTATGATATTGTAGTGTTCTTGCTACTGCTGACTAGATTATCTATTTCCTCATACACAGCATCTACTTCCTTCATCAGCGCTGCTGGTTGTTGGTAAGTAAGCGTGGATTATATTTAGATGGTACTTGTTGTTGATCTTGAGAGTTAGCTGAGCCACTCTTCTGTAAATTCCTTTGAAGCTACTGGCATTTCCTGCTATACTCTTGTGTCCTATGAAACCCCCCTCCGTTGTGACAGGTTTCGCTTCCCTTGAAGTATAAGATTGTGACCACTTTCTGGTAAGGGTGATACATCCTTCTCCTTTTTTGCCCTTCCCCAAAATTCCACGATGTCAAACTTGATCCGCTTCCAGTTCTTCCTTCCATTTCACTAATCTGCTGTCCTGTCGCTGTAAGAGAGAGATCTGGCGGTATATGTACATACATTTCATTTCCAATGGCAGCCTTCAAATCACGAGCCTGGTCTACAAGGATATAAAGTAAATGGTCAGCCTTTGTCAGTTGTCACCCTACTAAAACATATGGGGGATCCCTCAAGAGTCCGCCAGCCGAGGGGTAAGTGTGTAAGTCCCCTCAGCGCGGTGAAGTCTGTTTTTCTCCCCAGGTTTTGAGTGGCTTTAACCTACCTAGCAGATGGAAAAGCTAACCTAGGCAACTGGATGGCTGATAAGGAAAAGAAGCTAGAGCAAAAGAAAGGAAATTGAGCTGTGAGAGGTATAGGTTGCTCAAGCCCCACACTGGTCACTAGGCAAACATTTTGACACAGCTTATCCATACCAGTGCGTTTTATTTCTTAAAATGCATCAATGATATATGATAGTAATATTCTTTTCCCGCTAGCATTTCTTGGTACTACAAATCCCCTAAATCGTTATATTTACGTTATTAATGTATAACATCGATTTAATTTGAAAAAATAACTGCAATGATAGTACTACTATTTTGCATAGCTCACGGCAGATATGTATACCTACATTGGTAAGTCATAAATCAAATGCTTGTTTTGCAATTTGGCCTCCATAAAATTTATATTCCAGAAATTTAAATGCGTCCATTTACGCATGTATATTACTTTATAGGCAAATCAAAATTAAGCAAGAGTCTAGACATAAAGATTACTTGTTAAGGCAACACATACCCTGATTTTAGTAGTCGAAATAACCAGCATTACATGCAGTTTGTTAATTATTAGATTGTTGATTGTTGCAACTAATAGTAAGATCGTCACTATCATTAACCATTTTACTCAAATACTTTTGCGTAGTAATATGCCACTGTATGCATACCAGTGTTCTTGTTTTGTTCACCTTGTGGTTTTTATATAATAGGGAAAAATTAGCTTGTATATGACAGCAGCCGTATGCCATGCAGTGTGCACACGGGCTATGTATAACATACTTTTGGTGTGCATATGGGGGTTAGTTAACAACACATTTGTGCCCGTGCGTGAGATATGCATATAGCTAAAAAAGAATGGAGTACTGTCGTTTTTAGGGCCAATTGTTGATACAATCCTTGTTCACAGTCTTTAAAAGGTTATGATTATTATAGAATTTTTCTGAATGATGGAACGCTAGAAGTTGTTAAATTTGTCTTTCCGTGACTAATAGATTGCTACAGGAAATAAGAGGCCTATATACCCCAGTGTCGGCTAAATTAATATGTTTAGAATCACCATTTGTGCATCATTAAAGATTGTAATTTAATTCCTTATTTTCCAGTGGTATCGTAAAAAACGAAACAGAACTTCAATGGGAGACTCAACTGAAGTTAAACACTTCCAGAAATATTAATATATAATTAACAGCTAAATTTGCTAAACCTGAGGTACAGAAAAGAAGGAATATGTCTGTGATTCTACAAAAAAAGTCCCGGGCCAAGAACAGGAAAGAAAAAATGGCATTCACACTGCTCTGGGGGATAATTCGATTTCATATAAAATAAAGAATAACCACTGTACGCGGATCATATATAAGGTTAAAAGTTCGAGACACATACATAACTTACTGCGGATTGAAAGAAGCAGTAGATTGGTAAAAGCATTAATTTAGAGATAGGCCTATACGAGGTGACTTTATAAAAGGACAAATTGATCTAATTGGCTACATTTTTGTCACCCGTTTGGCAAAAAAATTGTTTTAAGGTATTCACTGTCGTTATTTTTGCATTTTAAAGTGGATTTACAAAAATGCGTTTTAATTTACTGCATTTCGTGAATGTATATTACGTTATCCATACCAACATCTTGAAAACGCGGATATTGGAAAAGATTTACATTTCATGGCAAGTGATAATGAATTTAAAAGAGGGTTAATTGCGTACAAAAGCACAATAACTTTAAACCAGCATAACCAGCTTCCTATCTATTGGAAAAAAAAATATCTGTTCTTGTTTGAACTTTTTCATAAGATCGATAAAACCAACAAACTAGTCCCCCTTAAAGAAAGACTGTCGTTTAATGTACAATTTGTCTCATACCAGCAATTGCTTTCACCATAAGCCTTTCGATATATTCGCATCATTATGTATGAAATCATGAATTCAAGTATTAAAACTAACTTCATTTACATAACAATTGATCCGAGATGCTTATTGGATAACGTAATATACTAGGGCCCAAAACCATGAAACAAACTTATTAAAGGTTCAATGTAAAAATATAGGCTGAGTGGTGGTTCATAATAACTTTCTTGTTCCATGATGTTTTGATATGTGTTTAGCTAAGTGACCAAAATTAATACTCACCGGGGCTGGCATTTTCCGTTTCGCCCGGTTCAGAACGGGTGTCATTTATTAAAATCCGCTCAACTTCTGAAGCCTTTAAATCCGATTAATTAATATTCGCAAACTCAAGAATTATTGAACCGCGCGAATCGCAGAACCGGAAAACGCCTACCAGTTGAATATTGAATTCGTCCCTAATAAAAAATGTATGATAAAGAATTTTTTGTGCGACTTTGTTTTTCCGATTTTTCAAATTGAAGTGGAGTCACTTTTTTGAGAATAGCCCATATGTCTTTCAGGTTCTGTCGACCGGCAACAAATTTGATATTGTATTTACGACAGCTAATAGAGCTTCTCAATCATTGTTTAGGGCGCTTGGTTACTTGCTACATAATTCTTTATCTTACACTTTACTTGACCTTCTGGTCGTTCATATCAAACTTCACCGTGCCTCGGCGTTGAACTGTTTACTCCACTGTTAATTTTGATATAAACTTATATACTTAATTGTCCTGAAACAATGAACTCTTTCCAGCGCACTTAGATATAAGTGATATGAACATTTCCCCTCAACTACAGTGGAAAAAGTTTGATTGCCATGATAAAAATGAAGAGCTTCCGCGCTTCGCGCGGAAGGGGGATACCCCCTAATGGCACACCCCCCGGCGCCGCAACGCGGCGCCGTGGCTGCTACGCAGCAATTATATCACAGCAGAATTAAAACTTTATCTTGGCATCCCCCCTCCAGTCAGGTCTGGATCCGCCCCTGCCCCCTTGGTCGGACGAGGGTTAAAATAAGTATTCCATAGGAACTAATTCTTATGGTGCCACGGAAAGAGATATCCTTTAAATAAACAGAAGTTTTATAATAATTTTTTTTTTTTGGATGAAATGATTGGTTCAATAAAATATAGGTATAAAAATTACATTTATAACATTAAAGACACTATCAGTGATTTGTCCGAAAGAGTCAAAATATTTAAAATCTCCAGGAATAGCTTTGAAGTGAAGGAGAAGTCTGTAGAAGTTACTTTTTCCAACTGAAGAATTGACAGAAAAGGAAGAAAACGGCAGTGTTCAAAGATATGACTCTCCATTCAGTTACGTGTTGTAGTAAGTGTCCGAACGGACAGTAACAACTAATATATCCGATTTTGTCCAAATTAGGTCGCTTCTGGTCTTTTCCTTTGCAGGATATGCTAGGGTACCTGTACTTGTTACACACATGCAAAAATCTGATTTTTTATGATTTTTTATTTTTATTTTCGGATTTAGCAAATCACTGATAGTGCCTTTAATGAATGTTGAATTCAGCTCACTCTAGGGGTTGGGGTGACGTTTACAGTGTGAGTCAAAAAGAATAGGACCGTGATTGATTATATTTTATCAAAAAACCTGATTGAGCTTGATAGAGAAGTTTTAGATATTCGAAACAAGCATTCCTAACAATTGTTATGCCTGTTTTTCCGAAGGAACCCATTTAACCAGCTGTCCACGGAATGTTAATGCTTCGAATATGTGTGAGTACCTGGGAAATGACTGGGTCATTGAAATGTAAATGATATGTAAACCCGCGAGTTTCAAAAACAGATTAGCATGGTCTGCACAAAATCAATAATTAATAAAATAACAAATCTGAAGGTAATTTCAAAACTAACTTCGCATCTTGGTGGAAAGGTATTAGGTATCATGGACCCCTCCATATCCAGATGTACAGCCTGTCTAAAAAAATGGTACAATCAAAAACCGATTTTTTTCAATATTATATCTCAAAATAAGTAAGTTGTTTCGTACATCATATTAAAGAGAAAAGACCAGGCTTTCCAGCATTTTTTGTTTCATCTCATTTGCTTGTTTCATTCGAGAGATAACTCCAGTTTACTGCGGAACACAAAAATCGAGTTTGTGCCACTTTCTGGTTGAGTGAAAACGGTGAAAGAATTAGTTAAACATAAGCTATTCAGATTTGAACAGATATGAAATTCTTTAAAAAGGGATTAACCTTATAAAGAAACGCTAAAAGATACGAAAACAGTTACGTAATGGTGGAAGTTATGATCAGAAAGTTCTGGCTTTAAGATAAAGTGATTTTATAACATTCGACATACTATTGTTTGTTAGAAGAGAACCATGAGCGTACAGCAACCTGGAAGAGAGTTTTTATGGTCTTGAAGTATCATGAAACGCAAATTCCTACCAACACCTTGATACTTTGCTTCCAAATTCAAATTTTTATTGACTTCAACAATATTAAATGCACAAAGATAGTGTAATATTTTTAAACCATTTATTTGGATTTGGAGTGTTTATTTGGTTGCAATTACATTCCTTCTGGCATGATTTTAACAGATACCAATTTTGTAATAAATTCAAAGTTCCATTGACGTGCAATAAATATTTGTATCGTTTATTATTTATGAAAAGAAGATATTTATCATTGAACTGATTATTTTGACTATTAAAACTTGTGTCGATTAAACTAGACTTCCTTTGTTTACTTTAATCTGTTTTGTTTCTTTTGTCAAGTAGCAATCTTTCGTGAGCTTCAAGACAGCATGGTATAACTGCGCGAAACAACTCTGCCCATGCATAAAAGTGGCACAAAATCGATTTTGGTGTATCGCAGTAAATTGATTATATCTCTGGATTGACAAAAGCAAATAAGATGAAACAAACACCATTTGAAAGCCTGGTCTTTGTTCTTTAATATTATGCCAAGTAAGAATGACTTATTTTGAAATTTCATATTTAACCAATTTTTTTTTCTGATTGTACCATTTTTTTAGACAGGCTGTACAACAAACTTTTATAGTTGAAAACCTACTTGCAGGCCCATTCAGAGACAGTTTGCCTTGCAGTTCCCACAAGCAAACCGTGCACCTTGCAAACAGGTTATTATAGCAATGGTCAGGAAATTCCATGATTATGGAACCACCAAGAACCGACAACATGAAGCATCAGGAAGAAGGACTGCCAGGTCCCAAGCTAACATTGCTCGAGTGAGACAAGCTCTGAGAATGAACCCAAGAATTGAGCTGATACTTTGGTTCATTCTCAGAGCTTGTCTCACTCGAGCAATGTTAGCTTGGGACCTGGCAGTCCATCTCCTTCCTGAAGCTTCATGTTGTCGGTTCTTGACGGTTCCATAGTCATGAAATTTCCTGACCAATGCTATAATAACCTGTTTGCAAGGTGTGCGGTTTGCTTGCGGGAACTGCAAGGGAAAAAGTGTCCGAACCTCAACCGCAGAAGGGGTCCGCAAGTATGTTAAAGTAATATATAAAGTATAGAAAAGCAATATATATTATTTATATTATTATGTTTCAACTATAAGTTGTTGTACATCAGGGAAGATGGAGGGGCATGATACCTTGTAAACCTTCCACCAAGATGCAAGTTAGTTTTATTGAAAATACATTCAGTTTGTTATTTTATTTATTATTGATTTGATGCCGAACCATGCTAATCTTTTTTGTTGAACTCGCGAGTTTACGATCTCATTTAGCATTTCAATGACCCAGCATTTCCCAGTTACTCACACATAATTCAAGCATTCAGCATTCCGTGGACAGCTGTATAAATGTTCCTTCGGTAAACAGGGCATAACAATTGTTAGGAAGGATGGATGTTCGGTGATTCTTTTTTTCTAATGAGCGGAAGAACATGCTTGTTTCGAATATCGAAACTTTTAATCAGTTCAATTAGGGTTTTTTTGATAAATATAATCAATCACGGTCCTATGCTTTTTGACTCACCTGTAGTGTTCAAGGCGTTGAGTTCAACGAGACCGCTCAATGCTTGAACAGACGATGTACTACCTGCGAAATCATAAATATAAATCCTGGTGGGAATTGATACTGTTAAGATCTATCAACTCGCTGGTCAAAATTGCTGAACAAAGTTAGTTTTCCATGTTTATTCCTGAGAAAATTACATACAGAAAAGAAAAAAATCGTTTTCTACGCCCTTCGGTGGACATCCATGGACCCACGGAAACCACTTTCCCGGAAGATTTCTGCACCAAATTTATACCACACATGCAAGGTTATAAGACATAATACATAACAATATAATTTAATTAGAGGCAAAACATTTTCAAATTCGAAAAAAAGGAAACAAAGTAACACGGCCTTATTCCCACAAATACATTATGTGGACGAAACAGTTGTTAAGTAGTGTGTCTAAAAGATCCAAACTACCTAGATTGAACACAAACGCTATAAGGGATGTCATTCTCTGCATCGTGTACGTTTTCCCATTAGTTTGTGCAGTGGCGGGATGTCAGAAAACGATCCTGATTCTCTTTAAGTGTTTCTATTAGCCAAACCCATTGGTGGCCATCCAGCCTCTGAAAGTGTCATTAAAATAAAATACCAGACTTGTAGTACTCGAGTACGAATACTCGTACCGTACTCGAGTACGAGACAATTTGTGTTACTCGGACTCATACTCGTACTCAGGCTTGGGTAATCGTACGCATACTCGTACTCAGGTATAAATACTCGTACTCATACTCGTACTCGGGATTTAAATTTTGCTGTCCTCATACTCGTACTCGTACTCAGTATCAAATACTCATACTCGTACTCGGAAAAGTACTCACACTACCACAAAATAAGTTGAGGCATGCATGTATTGCTAGAAAAGGGAATTAACAAAACTCATACAATTGAGTACAAAATTGTGATTTTCACCCAATTGGTGATATCTACATGTATACTACATCTCCATTCCATGATCAATTTAAATGAAGCAAACCCCATTTTTATTCCAATCCAGTTTGTTTCAGTCAAGATGCCTGGATATATCTGAACATTTGAAATCATGTTTGATTTATGTTTAAATATCAAATCCAGAATGCTGTTTGAAGCGGGTCTAGTTATTTTATCGACCAGTTGAACAAGGCCAATTTCACCAATAATTTCGAGTGCACTATTATGCAAACCCTTTTTTGCTTGCTTTCTGGTTGGGTCACCTCATTCACCAAATCGATGTCTGGCAGGTTGAATCACCAATAAAATGATCTTATAATTGTGGCGATTTTTTCCAGATTTTATTACCCTATCATGAAGGTGTTCAACGGTTCCACCCCAGCTTTGGGTGGCCTATAATAGCTTCCCCAGTACAGATCCCCAGCTCCCACAAAATTAATAGTTAACCAAGCTATCTCACATGGTGGGTCCAAATCAGGCTTGTCTGTTGTGATTAGATTTTTTCTCTACAGCAATAAGATACCTCCCCGGTTGTGTTTCTATCCTTTCCCTGGTCACATTAAACTCTCTGGAAAGATTGAGTAGGTGGGGATATTGTCACATCAGTGTTCCCCATCAGTTAGCTAAACCTTCCCAAAAGATTATGCATCAATACAAGGCAACATTGATTCCTTGAAACAATCACTAACAGCTGACGTCGAGTCCTTTTCTGCAAGCAATCCTGAAAACATTGCTGTCGAGGTCAATTGGCTGCACTTTAAGAACATTGGCCTACTCAAACATGGAAAGTCTATTCCCCCAAAATGACAAAGAGCAAGCATCTCAATCCCTTGGATCCAGCCCATCAATAAGGTTTGGGGCGCCAAATGACTAGAAAAAGGGACAAGCTTGTACAACTAAAGCCAAAAGAGCAGGTCCGGCTATCAAACCTAAGTTCCACCAGTCATACAGAAACAAAGAAATAAGGTCATCGATTTCATTAGACAGAGCCACGATTCATACTTGTCGGATGTTATCGGACCAAGCCTGACACAAATCCTAGAAATTTTTGGTCGTATAATCGGGCCACTGAAGAAAGAATCTCTTGGAATTCCCCCTCAGTCTGTGAATGGCAAAATACACACCTCTGAAATCATGGTATAGGCAGAGCTCTAAACAACCAATTCACTTCGGTGTTTACAGTGGGAAAGAAAAGATCATATTCCTGACCAGGCATCTCACCTTTTTCGAGACATCCAGAGTCTGCAGGTGACTGACGAGGGTATAATTAAAACAACTTCAACAATTAAATTGCACAAGGCCATGGCCCAGATACCTTCCAGCACGTTTTCTTCATGACTATTCATGAATTAGGTCCCCTTCTACATTGTATAATTCACCAGTCAGATGATCCTGGTCTATTCCTCCTGACTGAGAAAGCCAGGGGGGGGGGTCACCGGCATATATAAGAAGGGTCCCAAAAAGCTACTCCGGAAAACTACCGCCCAGTTAGTTCACTTGAATACTTGTAAATCCTGGCGCATGTTGTCTATCCATGGGAAACTCTGGCCAGGAATAATTCATAAATGATGCCACAATGGTTTTCAAAAGCGAGAATGTCCTGTAAAACCCAGCTGATACCGGCGACTCAGGATTGGTCGGAAGTACTGAACCGGGGAGGTCAGACGGATGTTATGGCTACTTGACCTTTAGAAGGCATCGACAAGGTACCACATCTTTGCCTTGTTACCAAGCTTAAATACTATGGCATCAAGGTAAGACCGTAAACTGGATTCAAGATTTCCTCAAGGGACGAAGAGCAATGCGTCACAGTCAACGGTACGCACTCCAATGGTCGCAGTTACATCTGGAGTACCACAAGGCTCAGTCCTCGGCCCTTGTTTCTGGTCCTACATAAAATGACATAGTATCTGATATTAAATTACCCTCCGTCTCTTTGCCGATACAGTATCCCTGTATAGAGAGATATGTACCATGACCAGGATATTCTACAAGAGGATCTGAACAAAGTCTTCCAGTGGGCGGACCAATGGCAAATGTGTTTTAATGCACTAAGTGCGAGGCTCTCACCATCACCCGCAAAACCAAACCCTTAAATCACACCTATGAGGCTGATGGTCAACTGCATTGAAAAGTCACCTAAACACAAATACCTTGGTGTCACCATAAATCAACATCTTGACTGGAAAGACATGTTCTAAAGATTACATCAATCGCACGTAGCACCCTAGAGATCCTAGAAGAAACTTATCACCTGCTCCGTCAAAGTTCAAATCAAAAGCTGCAGCATTAGTTCGACCAAAGTTGGAATATGCCTCGCCTCTTGGAATCCATATGTGCAGGAGCAAGTGGAATCAGTTTAGGCAGTGCAGCGCAATCTCTCGCTCGTGTTAACAACAGAAAGAACTGCTAGTGTCACACAGATCTTTCAACCCTTGAATGGGATTCGTAGTCCACCAGAAGGTTACTAACCAGAGTACTATGTTTTTCAGATTCACCAATGGTCCTCGTTACATACCAATCTTCAATCTACTTTCTTCCATCTTTCGTCAGGAAAACACTAACACAATAGTTACCAGACCATCCCATCGAGGTTAATTCCTATCGATATTCATTGTGTGAGGATCTCCCTGTATGGATAGGCTTCCAACAACAAGCCACCTCAGCAATTTCAAGTAGACAATTCCAGTCCCTGGCACTACCATATTCTACTTGGATTTGGCACAACACCAACCCACCAATCGCTTTTAAGTCGCAGTGGAAGACCTCTTTTACTTGCACTGTATTTAGTTTGAGCACCTTTGGCACGATATGCACAGCACGGAACTCCTAGGACAAGCTTATGCTTAACAGGGAGTTTTACTCAAGACTCAGACTCCTTTTGCCAGGGTAGGTGTAGCTTAAGCCTATGTGGGTGGGGGGTGTGGGGGGTGGCGATGGTTAATAGTCAAATTTGATAAAGGAACTGATTTGGTTTACCATACATATTCCCTATCAAAAGACACAAAGCTTAAAGGAGTGTTCAGAAATACTTGTTGCTATTTTGGGGATGGCAGTTCATATTTGAAGAAAAAGTCTGTGACTAAGTAGTGACTATGGTAATGTGTCCAGAAGTGACCACAGCATTAAACCTTAAACCTTTGTGAACATAACTCCTTTTTCAAAGACGTCAAGAGGAAGGCCAAAAAAAAAAAAAAAAAAAAAAAAAAAAAAAATATGGGTCCCCTCGTTCGTCCCGCCCGAATATTCATCAGACACTTGGAAGCCCACACACGGCAACTTTGGTGGACGGGCTCGAGCAGGTTCGGAGAGAGGGGGCACGATTTGTGTTTGCTGATTATCGCAGGACGACCAGTGTTTCATCACTCATTCAACACTTGGATGGGAGTCGCTTCATGGTAAGACTTCTTCTGCACAACAAGTAATGTTCCTCAAAATTCACCAACAACTTGTCAATACCCAGTTCCCAACATGTGGTTGTTCCAGCTACATACATTTCCAGAAATGATCATCAACTTAGTACCAGATCCCGGCTGCGAACTACGGGATCTCTACAATTTGCCTACTACCCAAGGTCCATACGTTTTTGGACTAACCTCCAGCTCAGTGTCAACATTTCTGCTGCCTCGGCCTTTAGAGAAGCCCAGCCCTACCACCATCAGAGCTATGCTTCCTCCGTCCTGGCAGCAAATTGATGTAAACCATCCTCCACCTGTATTTAGTAACATTTTGTTGCTGTTTTTTTGACTGTTTGTGATATTGCTCTCTTTTTTGTCATCTGCAGCTACTTTTTTACTTGTACCTTGTGCTGGAGACGCCATTTTCGCACTTCATCCTATTTTAGCTCAACGATCTTGCAATAAGGATCAACATGCAAGTACCACAGCATGGGTACGGTACTATGGGTACGGTACAGGTACACATTTTTATACCCGGTGTGAAAGTAATCATGTCCGGCATGGATCATAGTCCGGCTCATAGACGACAACGGAATAAAGCGTGCACTAATGGTGCGTGAAGCTTCAACTGAATCGATTGCCCTATTGTTCACGCTTTGTTCCCGGCCGGTGAGCCGGAGGACATATCTCCTGCCATTCACCGGTATGGGTACCGCATGTATTGCACAGTACACATACTTAGTGAGTAATGTGACTGTGCCTTTGACGGTTTATCATCCATGCTCCTTGTGGGCCACCTGCCCAAACCACATATTTCCATTAACATGTAAACAACTGAACTTGTTTGTCTAAAGAAAACCACAACAATTTCCGAGCCAATTAACAGGTTCAAGTATACATTATTCCCAAGTCTTGGTGGCGGGAGTACACATCATCATTATTATTGCCATCGTCATCTTCACTTGTTCTTCATCAACAAGATTACGAAGACTGCAATTTTGCAAATTACTCTACTTGTACCCATGCAAAAGTACCGTCTTATACTCATACTCATGCAAAAGTTCTCGTACTCATACTCGTACTCATGCACAAGTACTCCGTACTCATACTCATACACGAGATTTAAAATTTTTGCTGTACTCATACTCGTACTCGTACTCATGACCAAATACTCATACTCGTACACTCATACGCGGGTTCACGTGACTCGTACTCATCCTTGTACCAGAAAAAGTACTCATACTGCAAGTCTGTAAAATACTATTAATACAATTGCAAAATATTACTTTTTTGCTGTGTTCAACTATGTTGTAATTAACGAATGGAGGAATTAAAATCTCAAAATCTTCAAAGCCGTTTTCTCGAGCGCGTATTTTGCAAATACGTCAGTAATCCTGACTGACCGACTACATTTGGCAGGTTGAAATAAAAACTCTAGTAAACTTCAACTTCACTTCTTTATGATACAGATAAAATAAAAAAAAACACACCATACACACACCCACACACCCCACACCCACCACACACCAACCCACACACACACCACCCACACACACACAATACTCACCTACACATTAATTTAAGTACCGGTAAGTGAACCAGTTTTACATCAACAATTGTGGTACCTTGATTGTGGTACCGCGTTGAAAAATATTAAAGGGTGGTGTATGTGCGATTTTAGATTGTGCTCTGTGTCATTTTCTATACTTATCCCGTTTTTACTCATCCTGTTCACTAATACCCTAAACACACCATACGCGCGCACGCCACATGATAAAGGTACCGGTGTCATATTTAGAGCGTCCGGCGGTTTTAGTGGCCGTCGTACGCTAGGGTTTTAAATCTGAGATTCTTACGGATCTAGTTTCTGTGTTTCATTGTCCTAGGACTCCTGGTTTTAAAATTGGGGCGTCCCATAGGACTGTTATCAGTCTTTTGTGTCCTCGGACACTACGGTTTCTGTGTCAGAGTCCGTCGGACACTACGGTTTAAATCTGAGGGTCGACGGATACTAAGTTTTATGTTTCATTGTCCTAGGACTCCTGGTTTAAATTAGAACTTCCATAGGAACTGCTGTACATTTGTGTTTTGTCGTCGGACACTGAGGTTTTAATCTGATGGTCCGACGGATACTAAGTTTTATGTTTCATTGTCCTATGACTCCTGGTTTTAAAATTGGAGCGTCCCTATAGGACTGTGTGTGGGATAAATTGTTTATCGTCCGCCGGACACTAAGGTTTTAAGTCCTGAGAGTCCGACGACACTAAGTTCTATGTTACGTTGTCAAGGACTCCTGGTTTTTAAATTGGAGCGTCCCATAGGACTGTGTGGGATAAATTGTTTTTGTCCGTCGACCCTAAGGTTTACGTCTGAGAGTCCGATGGACACTAAGTTGTCTACGTTTCATTGTCCAAGACTCCTGGTTTTATTTGTAGCGTCCATAGACTTTGTGTGATACGTTGTTTTTGTCCGTCGTAACCAAGGTTTAAGTCTGAGATTCGACGGACACTAAGTTCTATGTTTCAGTGTCCCCAGGCCTCCTGGTTTTAAATGGGAGCGTCCCATAGGACTGTAGGTTATAAGTTGTTTTTGTCCTTCGGACACCAATGTTTAAGTCGGAGAGTCCGACGGACAACTCAGTCTGTTATCATTGTCCTAGGCTCCCGGTTTTAAATGGAGCGTTCCATAGGACTCTGGGTAATAAGTTTTTTTTGTCTGCCGGACACTAAGTTTTACGTCCTGAGAGTCTGTCGGACCCTAAGGTTATATCTGAGAGTCCGACGGGTACTAAGTTCTATTTTTGATTGTCCTAACACTTGTTTTAAAATGGAGTGTCCCATAGGACGGTGTGTTATGAGTAGTTTTTGTCCGCCGGACACGAAGGTTTAAATCTGAGAGTCCTGTCGACACTAAGGTTTAAATCTGAGAGTCCGACGGATACAAAACTTCTATGTTTTCATTGTCCTAGACTCCTTTTTAAAATGGGGCGTCCTATAGGACTTTGTTTTTGTAACGGTTTTTGGTCCGTCGGACACAACTGTTAATTGGACACCAAGATTTAAATCTAAGAGTCCTTCGACACCAGGTAATATGAAGTCCGACATGCCAAGTTCAATTTTTCTGTGTAACGTGAATGCAGTTATTATTTGGCAATTATTGACATGTGGGTTTTAATACATTGGTCTATAAATCATCACCATCTTCCGACTGCAGAGCAGGCGACTACAAGCTTCTTCCAATTGCTGCAGATATTGCGTCATATGCTAGGTTGTTGTGGGTCTGGGTTGTTTGGTCTTTGTGATATGGAGAGAGTCGATAAATTAAACAAATGAATTTGTTGTTTTATGTACTGACATTGAATGGCCGACTTTAAAATAACCATGGAATTACCCATTGTATATAAACATAGTAGTTATATCTTCTGGATTGTATACCCTTTGCTAAATACCACCATCCTTGGATGACTGTGTCTAGTTGCAGCAAAATTTCAACGGTGTTAAAGACAACGCCTTTAGACGGAGACGAATCATACAATGTATTAGGGTCTTTTAATTGATGCAATATTCCTGGACATGGAGCACATTGACTGCGTTTCCAAAACGACTTCTCGAGAAACAATTGTATCACGAAAGAGTGAAACACTTTTCCGGATCTATTTTTGCATCATCTTATTTACCGTACCTCAATCAATAATATAAGAAAACAACCACACACCACATAATAATAAGTAATATACGAATAAAAACTAATAATATTCTATGGCTTTAACATATAAATAGTAACCACTAGATCATTATTATGTAGGCATAATAATAATATAATAATAAAATAATTCAGGCGCTTTACATAAAATAGGTAAACAATTATATCATTATTTGTAGGCCTACGTATTAAATTATGTTAATTATGTTTAATTTTTAATAAAATTGTTTTAGAATTGTTTAAATTACCAAACGTTTCAGGAGGATGAGGCCTTAACAGAATCTCCTAGATTTGTTGTAATACAAATATACATCGAGAGACTTGAATCAAGTTATGCCATTTGATTGCGTCAAAGGTTTAGACAGATGATGAGGACTTCAGCAGTGTTGCCCTAAGAATCATGCTGGTTATTGGCCCTGACACTGATCTTTTAGGCATCGCAATAATTGGGGTATCTGGAAAGCATAGACTTGAGGACGCATTGCTGAGAACTTGCAGGATTCACAGAGAATTTGAATAGCACATGCTAACCGTGCTTAATAATACACCCATTTTGTGGCCTGTAATTTGAGAAGCTTCTTTGAGCTACTTGTGCACTTGGTTGACATGATCTCTATAACGAAGAGTGTTTGTACTTATGTGCAAAATATGATTAAAACTAAGTGCATTTTCTCCCGTTTGTGACCTTGCCTGTGTGTGACCTGACCTCAGATTTGTTCTGTTCTCAGGTCACGGCCTATTTTGAAAAACCAAATTTGATGGTCATAGTGCATTTCTACGCAAATGGACCTTTTAGATGACCTTTGACCTTTTGGGTTACTCTGAACTCTGCAAATAAAGGTCAGACCATCCTCTCTTACCTTCAATGGCAATATCATCCCATATGTCAAAGCAATAACGAAAAACCATAGCCGGACCGAACCGACGCGCAACAGTAGTCTCATTTTTTTAGTAGTATAGAATATACATTATATAGTGTGTTTTTTGAACATTTTTGACATTTTGGAAAAAGTGCCCCATTCCATGAAAAGCGACATTGAGAATATAACACAAATGTTTGTTTTCAAATGATGTAATTAAGTGCTGAAAATGAAAAATGAAAACTGCCAAATCACATTGGTTCAGAGTATATAACATCAGGAAAAACGAGGCCATTTTACAGACGCATAAGTGAAATGCAATTTTGCCCAGACATGTGTTGAGGGCCCCTCTTCACGTTTTTTGTTTGTTTCAAATGGTGGGGGACAGCTCTTGTTTTAATCTTGCAATATTATTTTTAAATATTTAGAAAAAAAATAAAAAAAATAAAAAAAATAAAAAATTTTATGTTATTTTGATGATTTTGACGGCCAATTTTGAAAACCAAAGGTCCCAATCCCATAAAAAACGAGAATGAGAATTTACACCAGTTGAAATCTATTCCTTATTATGTCTATACTTGAAAATGAAGCAACCTAGCAAACTTATGATGCAGCCTGACGATTTTCCAAATTTTTGACTTTTTTTACTTTTTTTATTTATATTAAAAACACGAACAAAAAATAACACTGTCTGCGTGCCACTACCACAAAAGTTTCATTAAAATTGCAGTGCTGATTAAATTTTAAAAAGTTTACCAGCTCAATCGGAGTTTTACTCATTTTGAGTGTGTTGGGGCACTCCACAGTTTGCAAAATGGCAATCATTAAAACAAGAATGGAATATTTGCATGAGAAATATGTCATCCAGATCGTTTCATATTTTTTGTATGATGCCTTTTAATTTGGAATTTAAAAACCTCAAAATTGAGCTTCGCAAACGATGCTTTTTCATCTTATCAAAGGAGCTCATTTGATAGCCATTTTTTTTTTGAAAGAAGTTAATAGTGCATTTCATAATGACACTATGATAAAATAATAATTATTATCATTGGAAAATCATCAAGAAATTAAGAACAAACCAATATATAAACACAAGAGGGAAAAATCAAAAAGAGGAGAAATAGTGGATGGTGAGACTTCTTCTCCAACTCTTGTCAAGCACGTTGTAAAGACCGCCATTGATGGGGATGCGAACCCGTGCTCATCATACCTATAACTACCACAATCACAGCTATTCTACACTATACTACTTTGTAGTCTGAAAGGTCTTACCGCTGTACCACGCAGGACTGCTCGAAATCGCCCTGCATTTTTAATTCACTAAATGCCCTTCGTCTGGTAGTGTTTCTATATATATATATTTATATACCTAAATATATTTAAGGGCATAGGACTTCATTTCACAGTTACAGAGTCCTAGGACCTTGGGACGCTCAATTTCTTGATAGTTGTAATGAATCGTGAAGTGTCCCCAAAATAGAGTGTCCTAGTCATACACATTAATTGATTTCCGAATACAGTATAACTCTTCGTATCTTCAAATAGTCCATAGACGCTAATATAGAGAATGAGTGTACCAGATCGAAAAAAAAAACACCAGGTTCTAGTGAGTTGAGTGTCCTACAGACAGTAGGTGTTTACAAAGATCGATGGTCCCCCACGGACAACGGGTTATAGGAGCGAGTGTCCGACGACGGCCCATTATAGAGAGCCGAGTGTCCGACGACACAGGTTTCAGAACGGGCGTCGAGGAGAGCAGAACATCATTTTTTCAGAGACTGGGCGTCCGTAGGACGCCCAGTCTCTGAAACCTGCGTCCTACCGGCAAATTTTATAGGTATCCTCTCAGTTTTCTTTTACAACCGTTCCCTATATTTTGTGTTATGTGGTATATTGACTACTTTTTTTTACATATTTGCCATTTATAATGGGAATTGATTAAACTGAGTGACTGATCACACAGAGGATTATTTACGAGATGCCGAGCACATGCTCTGACTTCTGTGTAATTAAGTTCTTATTTATTGTTTTTAATTTCTTTTTAATCTACACTATGCTGTGGGAACTTGACAGTTTTCCTGACATGCCAAACTTTATGACGTTACCCGACGTCCTTTGGCACCCCCCGTAGATAAGGGTTTAAATAAATCCCATTCAAATGAAATTTATATAATTTGAAGATGGCTTGTAAAATTGCAATGACTACTAGATAAAGCAGAACCGTAATTGTGGGAGCATTGCGAGAGGGCGCTGTAATGAAAAAGAGCTGCTTTGGCGGGCTTGACGAAAGTGTGGGTTGTGTTTTGGATAGTCAAAACACACAGAGACCGAAAAACAACACCTGAATTGTGGGAACCGGGCCATATTTTTGTTGAAAACAGCTAAGAATGAATAAAAAACCGCATTTGAAGTTAAACAAGTGCAAACTTTTATTGTGGTACCGGCACCCGGACCACAATAAAAGTGACGGTATCACAATTATTGGTGTGTATGAGCACCGGTCCCGCAATTAGGGTGTAGGGTAAGACATCAAACACACACCACACACACACACCACCACACACAACACGCAACCACAAACACAACAGCTACACACGCCGCGCACTCGCGCAAAAAAAATGACAGCCATAAAAAATAAAGGATTAAGATACGCTTATAGTTGAAGCTTTTATGATTTGCTGTTTTAACCAGTGGTTTACATGTAACAGGGGGTAGCCAGCTTTTTTTTAAGGGGGGGGGGGGACATATATTTCAGGGGGGAGGCAAGCATATTAGTAAAATTTGTTTTTTAAGATTTTTTAGTTTTTTAAATTTTGTTAGTATCGTATATGGCCTATGTTAAATCACAGTGTCTTTAATGTTATAAATGTAATTTTTTATCCCTATATTTTATTGAAACCATCATTCATCAAAAAAAATAATATTATAAAAACGTCTGTTTATTTAAAGGATATCGGCTTTTCCGTGGCACCATAAGAATTAGTTTCATATGGAATACTTATTTTAACCCCTTCGTCCGACCAAGGGGCAGGGCGGATCCAGACTGACTGGAGGGGGGATGCCAAGATTAAAGTTTTAATTCTGCGGTGAGATAATTGTGCGTACATTGCTCGAGTGAGACAAACTCTGAGAATGAACCCAATAATTGAGCTGATACCGCTGGTTTTATTCTCAGGCTCACTCTAGCAATGTTAGCTTGGGCCCCTGACAGTCCCATCGCCTTCCTGAAGCTTCATGTTGTCGGTTCTTGACGGTTCATGTCATTAAATTCCTGACGCATGCTATAATAACCTTTTGCAAGGTGTGCGGTTTGCTTCGGAACTGCAAGGGAAAATTGTCCGAACCTCAAACCGCATAATTGGGTTCTGCAAGTTTTTAAAGTATATAGTAAAGTAATATAAAGCCAATATATTATTATTATTTATTATGTTTCAACTATTAAGTTTGTTGTACATCAGGATATGGAGGGGCCATGCTACCTTGTAGTACCTTCCCCAAGAATGCCAAGTTAATTTTTGAAATACCTTCAGATTTTTATTTATTTATATGATTTTATGCAGACCATGCTAATCTGTTTTTTGAAACTCGCGAGTTTACATCTCGTTTACATTTCAATGCCCCACCAGTCATTTCCCAGTTACTCACACATATTCAAAGCATTCAGCATTCCGTGGACAGCTGGATAAATGGTTCTTTCGTCAAAACAGGCATAATAATGGTTAGGAATTATGGATTTCGGTGATTCTTTTTTTTCTAATGAGCGGAAGAACATGCTTGTTTTTCGTAATATCTTAAAACTTTTTTTAGCAAGTGTCAATTAGGTTTTTTGATAAAATATAATCATCACGGTCCTATTCTTTTTGACTCACACCTGTAGTGTTCAAGGCGTTGTAGTTCAACGACATCACGCTCAATCTTGAAAGCGATTAACTACTGGCGTAAAGCTAAATATAATCCTGGTGGGATTTGATACTGTTTAAGATCTATCACTCGCTGGTCAAAATTGCTGACAAGTTAGTTTCCATGTTTTTTCTGATAAAATTACAACATACAGAAAAGAAAAAATATTTTCCTACTCCCTTCGGGGACCATACAGGCCCCACGGAAACCACTTTCCCGAAGGAATTTCTGCACCAAATTTATACCACACATGCAAGGTTATAAGACAATAAACATAAGCAATTAATTTAGAAATGAGAGAAAACATTTT
This sequence comes from Ophioderma brevispina, assembly GCA_023653785.1. Classification (NCBI taxonomy): domain Eukaryota; kingdom Metazoa; phylum Echinodermata; class Ophiuroidea; order Amphilepidida; family Ophiodermatidae; genus Ophioderma; species Ophioderma brevispina. Next base: position 11,659 of record JAMKCH010076746.1, on the reverse strand, counting down.
CAAATTCGAAAAAAGGAACACAAATTACCAGGGCCTTATTCCCCCAAAAAAAAATAACATTATGTGGAACGAAACAGTTTTAATATGTGTTCTAAAAATCCAAACTACCTATCTTGACAAAACGCTATAATGATGTCATTCTCTGCATGGCGTGTAACTTTTCCCCATTAGTTTGTGCAGTGGCTTTATAGCATAAAAACTATCCCTTATTCTCTTTAAGTGGTTATCTATTATCCAAACACATTGGTGGCATTCCACCTCTGAAAGTGTCATTAAAATAAAATACTATGAATACATTGCAAAATATTACTTTTTTCTGTGTTTCAATATGTTTTAATATCCGATATGGAGGAAATAAGAAAAATAAAATCTCAAAATCTTCAAAGCCGTTTTTTCCTCGAAGCGCGTATTTTGAATACTTCAGTATCTGCGTGACCGCGACATGTTGGCATTTGACATAAAAACTCTATTAAACTTCAACTCATTTCTTTATGATACAGATAAAAATAAAAAAAACACACACACCATCACACCGCACCACCCACACACCCACACACACACACACCCACACAAACACCCCCCCCCCCACCACACACACCACCCACACACACACCCACACACACACACACACACACACACAGCTACACACGCCGCGCACTCGGCGCAAAAACTGACAGCATAAAAAATCAGGATTAAGATACGCTTATAGTTTGAAGCTTTTATGAATTTGTGTTTCAACCAGTGGCTACATGTTACCCAGTGGGGTAGCCAGCTTTTTTTTCGGGGGGGCACATATATTTTCATAGGGAGGGCAAGCATATATTAAAATTTTTAGTATAGGTATATGGCCTATGTAAATCACTAATTTTTCAAGGGGGGGCAAGAGGGGGTGCAAGATTCCCCCACGGGGGCAGCGCCTCCTGCCCCCTCTACGCCACGGTTAACTCACTAGAAACAGAAAGAAAAAACGAACAAAAAGAGTAATCTAATGTTACATGAATACGTCCTGTTGATATTCGTTTTACAACTGTATTACCATCCTGATTGATTTTTTTTTCTTATTTATGCAGCTTTATAAAATAGAATTGATGGCAGCACGGTCAAATTGGGGATAATGCAATGGGGCCTGAATCCATTTGTAGGTCTACGGGTGTGACGTCGGCAGAACGACAAGCAAGTTCAATAATTACTCATTGTTTGTGATGAACCTATCAGCGGTCATTATCGAAGTGTTCATCTTGATACTGGTGAACCGCTGACAATGTGTGAGGTTCAGGTTAATGGAACAGGTACGGACTATTACTAAGTGATTTTTTTAATATACTTGGCCTCTTTATTGCTTTTAGGCGATAGGCTTGTGCAGACCGAGTGTGAATTTTGATCACACTTCTCCTGGAGCATATGTTGTGCAACCGGTCCCAGAGCGGAGCTATTCCTTATATTGAGTGCTGACCACAATAGCAGTAGCGAAAAAATGTATCAAGGATTTGAATTGCAAATCTGGCACACAATCCTCGCTGACTTCTGGTTAAATCGCGACCTCATGATATAGTGGTGTTTCGGGTTCGAATCTCGCACTGCTCTTTAAAAATATATTAAAATTTCAATTATTTTTTTCAGGTTAGAGGGAAAAATTCTAAGTCCGAAAAAAGATAAGAAAAAATAATGGCTGCCATTTGAAGTTAGTGAAGGAAGACCTGCTTCTGGAGCATGGATTGTGGTCAAAACTACCGCGTGCCTTTAAACAATATGCGGTTCAAAGGTTTTAAGGACCTATTGCTTGTAACCTGTACCCAAACCTCTGTCCAAAATGTTGGTGTCCTGGAAAAAAGCTACTATATCTCATTCCCCTTTGAAATCCTATGGCTGAAAATGTTGGGTTTGGATGCATTAGCGAAAACGTTAACCAAATATTTATTTTGCACATATTTGTTTCATGGGGAAAGAATTTGTATTCTGGGCTTAAAAAGCAGTTTAAACTCGCACATCAACAAGGGTTTGAAAGTCAGCGGAAAATTTCAGAGAAGATATTTGGATCAGTTAAGTTCAAATAAAACTTGAATATTTAAATTTGGACAGTTCAAAGCTTGAACTCTTTTGAATGTGGCGCAATGTAGACCTAACTCGCAATACGGCTGAGTCAAAAACAAGTTTACTCATTTTGTCATTGGTTTAGAAATCTCGGTAAAATAATATATCATAGCAAATATTAATTTCTGGAGTGTCTAAATTTAAATAGGTATTTTTTTTTTAATTGCACATGCCAAAACCAGGTTATACTCATTTGAATCAAATCACTCCATACACGAAGAAACAAGCCCTACTTTAATGCACGTTATTTCTTAAAACCCATATTAGCTGTTTGCATATTACCAAAAAATTTTATTGCTTCCTTTACACGATGGCCATTCAGGCCGCGAAGTGTTTTTTTTTTTATGTTCGCATTTATACCATGCGAATATATTGTGCTCGTGCTGTTAGTCTTCTCCTTCGTCTTCTTCTTCTTCTTCTTAATACGCTTACAACAAACACCATAACTCAATAACCATAACAGCCTCGGCTAACCAGTGGCTGATAGCCCCTGGCCCCTGATTTGCCCTTTGGGTATCTCGACCCCAGAGGTCAAAGGTCAAGGGGCACAGGGGGGCCAAATGTTGAAAATCTAGGGACACCCTATAACACAGAACACAGCAGCCTCAGAGCCCAAATTTTACAGGCTGATAGCCCTTGGACCCCTGATGGTTGCCCTTTTATGGGGGGGGGGTTACTCGAATTCCAATAGTCAATTTCAAGGGCTACAGGGGGCCAACGTTAAAATGTAAGGGGCCACCCGTAACTCAAGAAACGAAAGCAGTATCATGGCCAATCTTGCGCTTATAGCCCTTGGATGTGCGTTTTGGGTATCTCGATCCGAGGTTAAAGTTCAAGGGCTAGGGACCAAATGCTAAAATGTAGGGGCCATGTTCCAAACTCAAGAACCACATCAGCCTCAGAGCCCAAACTTGGTAACCGATCACCCCTTGGGCCTCTGATGCAACTTTTGGGAATCTCGACCACAGAGATAATAGTCCACATGCGCCATGTCACATGCGAATATAACCGTGTTTGCTAACACAACTGGTGGCGTCTTGTTTTTGATGTGTTCTTCTTCTTTACAAGACGGCCTTCAGGCCGTCTTGTTCTGTTTCTGATGCGTTCTTCTTCTTTACAAGATGGCCTTCAGGCCGTCTTGTTTGTTTTTGATGCGTTCTTCTTCTTCTTTACAAGACGGCCTTCAGACCGTCTTGTTCTGTTTCTTATGCGTTCTTCTTCTTTACAAGTCGGCCTTCAGGCCGTCTTGTTTGTTTTTGATGCGTTCTTCTTCTTCTTCTTTACAAGACGGCCTCAGCCGTCTTGTTCTGTTTCTGATGCGTTTTTTTTATTCTCCTTCTTTGGTTCTTCTGACACAACTTTAACTGCTTCTGTCATGATGGTTTGACGTATTCTGAGCAGAGCTCCAAAATGTAAATGACCAAAGGTCATTTACAGGTTATTTCCGGTTCTAAGCTAAATAACGTTCAAGAATTTTGATCTCCAGAACTAAGCATAATAATTTTTTTTCGTTTGCACTGGAACAATGCATTTTCCCGGTGTACATGATTTTTTTTTCTATATGGAGGTCAAAGGTTATTAAGGGGTCAAAGGGTCATTTTTGCTAAAAAATGGTAAAAACAAGACCAAATTGGCTATATCTCAGGCTATAAAAGACAGATAAAGCCCGTTATTGCTACAATGAATGAACATTAATGGTAGGGAGGTCTATAGTCTCGATCCCAAAGGTCAAAGTTAAATGTCAAAGGTCGAAATCTACAAACAAGCTCCGAATGACCTGAGATTTCTCAGGAATAATCCTCCTGACATCGTAAATACAGAACAAGTACAGTTGACCCAATCCGTGGCCCATGGGTCACGTTATAGGGTGAAAAGGCCAAATCCCTGACATGCTTAATGGATTGAGATGAAATTCATTAATAATGATCTTTGTAACGTTGTTAACACGTAAAATACATTTAATGACATTTGTGACATATTGGTCAAGTTATAGGGGTCAAAGGTCAAGTCACCCTAAGGGGTCATTAAGGGGGTCACCATTCCTAATTAGGCCGTCTTGTCATGTCTCAGGCATGACTATTTCTTTTCTGAATTTTGAAAGTCTTAGGGTGCGACCGTCTCCCTGCTACTCAACTGGCGCCGCTCCTGGTTTCTGCTATTATGTTTGTTCTTCTAGTGTTTCTTCTAAGATAAGGCTACAAAGAGGAAACAGTGCTGGAGACTCACGAAATTCGATAAGATTGTCGGCATTTAAAACTTGGCTTTTGAATGATGGATTTTGAGGTTTTTTTAAAGTAAAACAAAGAATGTTGCAAACCAATGGAAGCTTTCTTGTTCACGCATTATGTTCGACAGACAGTCATGAAATTGTGTGGTTTTATTCAAATTAGTATAACTCCGGTTTGGCACGAGCAAACTTCAAAATTCTTCTTTTTTAATTTAGAACTCCAGGAATTGCTCTTATGACACATTGGTTTATAAGGGATTCCTTACAGATTTTTTTACTAAACTACCATACAAATGAGTAAACTCCTTTTTGAATCAGCCTGTATAATGAGAGGTGGAGTACTAAACAACCACAACCTAACAAGACAACACAGCACCACACATAATTACACATCCCTACCCACACAGGCGCGCACAAAACCGAAAAGTAGCAGTGGTGAACATGAAATATGCGTTATGTCTCCACAGACTGGTATTTTAATCAACCCAACGTACGAATGGAAAACGGAACCACTTTTGTTTACGTCAACACCTATGACAACTATGACAACCAGCTGAGCGACTGGCTGTGTTCTGAAAGGTTCGTTAGTGTCTGTGAGGTATCCGCTGCAACAGGTTCGGTTATTTACATAAGCCTTGTAAAGAATGTTTACATCAGGTTTTACATAAAATGGTTTTTAATAGACCTTGTATATGAACAGTGTTTGACACCTAATAATCGGTCGCATGCCTGCTAACCATTCAGATTTTTAAATATTAGGACTTGGTCTTTGCTATTGGTCCTACACAATGTCAGTAGGCATTTTGTGTTGGACTTGCCCACCATTGGACATGTATGGCAAGTATTACTCATTAACATCAGTTGACGGACATCCTCCATAGAACGGGAATTATGAAAATGCACGCTCTACAGCACACAAAAATGGTATAGGGAAAATGCAACTTAACGTCGACTTGTAAAGTCATTACTTCCCAACAGAAGCATGTTTGGATATAGTATCTTTAATAGAAGTGTAAATTACATTTGTTATCTTTCTATTGATAACAAATATTATACTTTTGCGAAAAATCCATACAGGTACCTGCAAGCTTCCAAAATTTTACTTTTGAACGTAATTTCCTACAGGCCTGCATGTGGGGCCTATTTATTAGCACCTCACTAAAGTATCTGCTCAGGTAGTTCCATTCGACCCTTAAACTTCTGAGCCCACTTTCAAAACAAAACAATCTGAACACTTTCAGCTTTCATTCACACCATAGGTACCTATGCATATTCATAATTTGTAATAACCAGCCGGTCCAGCAAACCACCTCGTGTTTATTTCACACACATGTCGGGTTGCCAAACATTATCAGCCCAATTCGAGTGCAGACGCGCGAAAAAAAAGAAGTTTGCCGAAAAAATAAAAAGCTCTAAACATTGAAGTTAGGGATCATTTAAACCATACTTTTACGTTAATTTTGGACTCGATCAATTTCACTTGAACAAACTTCAAGATCAAATTAATTCTCAAAATTGAGCACAATTGGGGGTTTCGAACCTTTCGCCCGAGGAGAGATTAGACATTCTTAACCACTTAGAATAGCGAGGGATTTGGGTTCGATGTTGGGATTTTAAATCAATGTAAACAATTCATTCACGGAATAAAGGCAGACTCATGCGTAATATATTATATAATATATATAAATATATATATTAGTTATATATATCTATATATATATATATATTTAATATAATATATATTATACATACAAAGACCCAATCAACATGCATGCAAGCGATACTGTGATACACTAAAGTTAGCAAGGAAAGAAATTTCACCTTCCAGTATAGTTCTCACAGTCACGCTTTTTTTTTGTTGATTGTATCACAACTGATTGACAAGCAGCATTGTGTCACCCGCATACAGCCGGCTGCAACACTGAACCCCTAGACGGTTGTTTCTTAATTTAACCCCCGGGAGCGTACACACTTTGTAACCCAGTCTCACGTACAAAAGGTTTGAGTGATTAAATATGAGGACAGACTTACAGGAAAACCCCTGAAACTGTGATTCTTAAGTGCCGCAAGTGGTGCGTTAAGGAGAGGGGGGCCAAACCAAGTTTTGTACAGGGGTCAAATGTGTAATTTGATCCAATCATGATGAAAAGCACCCCATGATATGTGTCTAACCTTAAGGATTCAGAAAGGTATAGTTTTTAATAAGGTACACAGCCTTAAATTTCAAGAGTTATAGGCTAAAAACAGCAAAAAATCAATAAAAGGGTCAATTTTCATTGTACAGGGTCAAATTTTAAAATTGCTGCCAATTTGGATAAAAATGGTGCAAATTATTGGTGGAGTTCATATGATTAAATTAAGGAATAGTTTTGAGTGTCGCAATGCTTCTTGAAAGTAGTGGGTAACAAGATCAAGCACCATTGAATGCAATGGACGTTGACACTTCCATGTGCCCCCTACATCGGAAACTAGCATTTAAGACAGTCAAAACTATTCCTATTTTAATCCTATGAACACCAATAATTTTGCACCATTTTTTATCCAAATCGTAGCGACTTTAAAATTTGACTCCTGTAAGCCACGAACTTGGACCCTATTATGATTTTTTGCTATTTTAGCCTATCTCTGAAACTTTAAGGCTTTACATATTACAAACTCTACCTTTTCTGAATCCTTATGGTTAGACACATACATGGTGTGCTTTTTCAACATGATTGGATCAATTTATCAAATTGACCCTGTTACAAACTTTGTTTTGGCCCCCTCTCCTTAAGGCACCGCTTGGCGCACTTAAAAATCAGGTTTCAGGGGTATCCGGTCAGTCATATCACATATTAATCACCAAACCTTTTGTACTTGAGATGTGTTACAAATGTGGTGCTAGTCCGGGCTAGTAGTTGATTTCTATGCTTGTTTGTAGTAAAGAACATCATTGTGTGTAAGAATAACTTAAAACACTTTTCAAATCGTATTTATCTCTACTTCTTTTACAATACGTCTATTGAAAAGTGGAAAAGTGCAAACATTCGCGAATTCCTTTTTGGGCTTTGCCAGTTCGCAAGCCGAGTATCCAAGTCGCCCAGTTTGTGGCTACCAAATCGTGTTTTGGGCAAACATTGGTGATCTGGTGCACCGGCTGGCGTGCGTATGTGTATGCCTACTTCCTTATCACCTGGCCAAACGTCGCCCGGTAATTTGCTTGAGAGAACTATGTAAATAACTAGTGATGTGACATCATCCTATTATAGTGTGTCACTGCTCGCGTGGAAACTTGTTGTATGCAATACTCCAGACACATCTTTTCATGATTGAAGTCCCACCAAAAATGACTCCTCATTGTGTCACACTATTCTCACACCAACGTGTCCTGCCATGGTGACTATAATGGTATACCTTTGCACTACAATTTGATGCACAACCGCAGTGACAGTGTTATGAATCAGGTGCTTGTTTGGTCCAACAGAGCCTTGTCATCAGTGTGTGTGAGGTTCTCCCTCCCTCCGAAGCACCTGCCGGTCACTGCCGAAAGCACTGGTAGAAACTCAGATGGAGTATGACGAAAGGCACCCTCAGTGGAGTAGGACGACAGCAAGCCATTAATGGTTGTTCAATTGTTTTCACTGATTGACTGTGTCCAGACTCCACAGCGTTTTTGTGTTACACAGGTATTGTACCATGCTGGGGCAGCATATTCATCACAGCGCTGTTGACCATAAGCCATGGGCGGTGGGTGCTAGGAGTTGGATGACTAGCACCATCAATGAAGATCAGCAAGGCGTTGCACAGGGGGTTTATTCCTCGAAGATACCTTTGCACATACTGACTCGAGATGCAGCCAATAAGCTGCCGATAGCGTACCTCCCATATAGTGGTGTGGATTGTATGGAGAGGCGCTCCATTGAGGTTGATTTTGGAGCTGGCGATGAGCCTCTTTGGTGTTGAAGATGGATGGAAGGCAGTAGCGGTGGTCTTAGCTCACGTCAGCCTTGAGTCTCAGCCTTGAGAATATGCTGGCAGGTAAGGGCCATATCTGCAGGTCATGGTCCAGCTTCTGTCCGAGTGAGGAAGGCCAAGATCGTCGGCGTAGCCATATTGGTTTACATTGTTGTTTTTATGTAAGTGGAACTCCGTTCTTCAGACGGACGCTTTCGGCTGCTCTGCCCATCACTTTGTCTTGAACAAAGCTAACGGTTTGAAGCAAGTTACATATGAATTGTACAAGTTGACGACCGGCTTGATTCGGCTTGGTGTCAAGCCCTGGTGCCACGCGGTACTATATGCTGCTGTAAGGGTCCACCAAGATGACGCCTGCCTACGACGCTTCTCAAAGCTCTCCTCAATATCATTTGTGAGTTTTACATTTAATGGACATGGCTCCGGTCAACAGCGTAATCATCTTGTGTCGTATAGGCCATATGGGATTCAAAACGACTGTTCTAGCGGGCCAGGATCATCCTCTCACGGAGTTTGATGGAGACACACAGTGGTGATATTGGGCGGTAGTCCTGGGTTGTCACAGGCTTGTTTTGGTTGGGGAGTTCGAATGGTAGCCTCCTCCTCTAGATCTTGGGTAAGACGTTTTGGTGAGGAACATGTGTGGATTCTTCTGTAGCCATTCAAGACAATCGTGGGCCGCAGTGCACCATGAACTCCGCTGGTATATTAACAAGCCCCTAGGCTTTTCAAACTCTTTAGTTGGCTATAGCAAGGAGAGCTCATCTAGTGAGAATTGTGTTGAGAATGACCCATCCACGCCAGGGGCTTTCAAACGAAGGTGGTGATTTTTTTTTAATAAGCGAGTGTGTTCCTATCAAAATTCATTGAAACGACTATTCGGTGAGGAAGTGCTCAGTCATTGGAGCTTGCATACCCAGGTACATTTCGATGATTTGGGGACACTCGGCCGGTGAGGTGGATTGGTCTTCCAGGCTTCCTGTTAGAATGAGTGAAATTCAATTCCCTGGAACGGCTCTCCACCAGCGGTCACGTGGCGGTTTCTTGTCCAAGGCATTTTTGTCAGATCTGAGGCCTTGGATGTCTCTTCTGTCTCTTCTCTTTCTTTCCCAGGGTTTAGAATTCAAAAGATTCATTATAAAGAGCATCATATTCCTCATCCCAGGATGGGATATAACTGGGACGACAGTCACGTGGGATGGTCTTCTTTGCTATCTTAATAAAGAGTTTGCTGTGTAAGAATTGTCCAGGTTGGAGGAGGTAGGTGTCGGAAGGGTAGGCACTTCTGGGTCCACCAAGTTCTCAAACTGGTTCCAGTCTGCCTTGCGGAAGTTCCACCTTTTTCTTGGCTTTGTTGATACAGACTTAGCAAGGCTGTCCTGAGCGATCAATGATGGTCTATGTTGATACTTCGGAAGCGATCGAGAACAGTACGGTGAACAGAAATGACATCCATATTTACAAATGCAAGGTCAGAATTGGAAGTTGTGTTCCAACTTCCAGAGTAGAAACTGTCTGGTTGCTTGGGGTCGTACAAATGTTGTACGCAATATTTGGAAGCCCAGTCATCTAGGGTGGATCCGCCAGGGTTGGTATTTCTGTAGAACCGGGTGATGCTATGACTGTTGAAGTCACCAGCGTAGATGCAAGGTGCACCATAAGAAGGTAGAGAAGCTACTTGCAGCCGGGAGTTAGGTGGCTTGTAGACATTGATGACGTGGACATCTACAATTTGGGTCATTGCCCATTCCAGAGTGGAATCTGCAGGTGAGGTTGCGATGTGTTTCAATTGAGTTGTGTTTCTAAGATAATCCCATGGGTACCGCTCTTGGTGTGTGCAGCTACAATATAGCCGCAAATGGGACTGTTAGTTGCGTGTGTCTCTTGACACACGCAACTAACAAAGTCTCTCGCAGTGACTTTGTACGTTTGTGTAAGATGTTCAATTATGTTGATCTTTGCCCTAATGAGTCCTTCCACATTCAGTTACATCTGACTTGACATTGGATGATGCCTGCCCTGATGAGGGCACGTGTTCCAGACTGACATCAGGTTGTGTCTCTGACGGGGCATGATAAAGATACAGTGAGTTAACAAGACAAAAGTGAGTTAAAAGACAGTGAAGAAGACAACAGGGATGTTAGCGTAGTCTCAGGTTGATTATTTTTTTTCTTCCCATTACTTCAATTTAGTTAGTTAAAGGCTGACTCGGATATTTCCGGATGAGGGAACACTCAATTTTCAAACAAATCGTGTTTTTGCATTTACATAATGCTTGTCTAATATACTAATCCCTCTGTGAAAAAATTAAGCTCGAATCGAAGTCCTTCATATAGAAAATCACAACTTTGTTATAAAATTCCGGGTCCGGAATTTTCGTTATACACGGTATCCTATGGAACTGTTATACCATGGTTATACTGTGCATACATGTTTACTGCATGAAAACGAAAAACCCGATTCATCTCTAACTTTGAAATTAAGCATTTTTAAAAGTGACTACCTTTAGTTCTAGATGACTACTTTTAATTACTACACACACAAATCATATTTAAAAATCTCTGATTTAGCCTTTAAATCGTTGGAAACTACGTATTTCTTTATACCACGTAAATATCTCTTCTCTCAATTTTGCAGGCAATGCTCCGTAGTCTCGCCTCTGGATACTACACGTGTCCAAGATATACATCAAGATGGAAGCCGGATAAAGCCCCTCCATAATCAGGAAAAAGGATCAAGACCATGATTAGTGCAATACATTAAGAACTATTATATGATTAATAATAGTAATAATAATAATAATAATAATAACACTAAAAACAACCATAGGGGGAAAATTGAATTATTCACTAGGTTACAATGAGCTCTTATAGTTATTCAAATTAATTAATATTCATATATGTTGTTATTCTAGTAGATTAGAACCAATCTGCATAAAATTAATATTCATATCCTTTTACGGAATAAAGCGCAAACAAAACATGACGTTAGGGGAAAGAGTATTTCTCCCTAACGTATTAATGCGTACATAATGAATAGTGTTTTTCCCCTTATAGTCGAAATTAAGGTTGTAATGAATCAACTATCGACTTTGCAATATGTTAATTTCCAGAAAAAAAACCCCGACACCCACAAAGACAAACGTTCGTTTAGTATTTTAAGAAGTCATAACAAATTCGTCGATTAAAAACGAGACATTTGATCAATCCTTTTCAGGGAAGTGGTTATTTAATACATTTCGTACATGAAAAAAGTATACAAAAATGCTTTCTTGTGGTTGTCCATGGAACCCGCTTGACCACTAACTGGTATGTTGAAAAAAGCGTTGGGCAAGACGTTGGGTACTTATGTTTTTTGACCAAGCTAGGACACAAAATATTAAGAAAT
>JAMKCH010076742.1:0-20741 GCA_023653785.1 Ophioderma brevispina | reverse complement strand
GAGAGTACCGAAGTACCCGATGAAAACGTTCAATTTTTTTCGCTAAATTACATGTCAGAAAAACAAAAGAAAGTAAAAACGTCCTTAGCACCCCTCTTCGTTTTTTCCGGAGATATTTGGATTTAGTTCATTTACACAAATTCATCATGTAGACTGATACGTTAACCATCGCCGATCGAGTACAATTAGATCAAATCTTTTGCCAGTCTGTTTACACAGATACACGTGGGAAATACCTTACCGGACCGCCGTAATAGTGTATGCCCACTAGACGCCGCCATTAATGCAAAAAAAAGTGCTCAGAAAAACAAAAAAAGTTTGACGGCGTACGTAATTTGTTACAACATCCAACAGTAGATTCCACTCCTCACGGGACATACATAGGTTTATGAGGAATTTTTTTTTTAATTTGAGGTTCAAACATTGCCAAAAAAAGGTCAAAATAGTCCCAAAATATGTAAATCAATTAATTGCTTCTTTCATAAAATCCATCAGAAAATGTGGGTGTACATCCCTAGCGGAACACAAATGAGCGGATATTGAGTGCTAGCCTTCCATTTGACATATCTGGGTCCAAATTGGGCCCAAAAAAAAGCAAAATTGTCCAAAAATCCATTAATGAGTCATAATGCCTTCCTTTCACAACCATCTTAATGGGAAACGGTACAGTTTACTTCCCAAACAAAGAACTAAAAGCTCAGGACCCCTGAATAGAATGCTAGCCATTTCAATTGACAATTTGTAGGGTCAAAACTGGGCCAAAACAGTTCACAATGTCCAAACTAATAATTGGTCAAAAGACCAAAGGGGACATAATTAATTTTACTTTCAAGGGACATTTAATTTGAGTAAATAAGTGCTAGATATTTACAATGAACACATTTTGGGGTCAAATGTCCAAAAAGAAAAGTAAAAAAATTGCCCAATAATATGGTAAAGAAGGCATAAATGACCTCTTTCTAAAATACTCGACAAGAACACGTGTTTCAAGGGAATATAATTAGGGTGGGATACAGTGCTGGGTCCAATTTACCCATTTGTAGTCACTATAGGCTAAGGATCAAAATGAACTCAAGATTGAGGGATTTCCAAGTTTGGGGTAATATGATCAGAAAACATCAAATTAAACTATGATTGATAGGTGATGTACTGCATCAATTTGTCCCTTACGTGTATTTATCCATGCAAATATACATCCCTTAGGAGAATCATCAGTAAATTAGATTATTGGCTATTCAATCCTCATATTTGAACGTTGAATTACCACATATGAGTAATTAGCTCTATACCCTATTTGTCAAAATGTAATAAGGTCCTGCATTCGCGTCACCAGATTACAGTAAAGTGGAAAGGTTGAAAAATGAGTTGGCTTATAATGGATTTCAGTCAGAATCTACTCAGAATCACCAAGAATGGCGTTTTCAAATTGATCCTTTTGATGACTTTTTAAACTGTGAATTTTGCTAATATTCGTATTTACGGTGCTAAGTAGTGAGGGGCATTATGCCAACCTTATTAGTTTGGAACGGTATAACGTAAACCTGCGACATAATATCACCAAGTATAGTAAAGTAGATAGATGGAGAGCAATGTTTTTTTTTTTTTTTTTTTTTTTCAGTCGAGCCGGTTTAATAACTTCACTTGACACGGTCTTTTGTTAGCGCGAGTTTTTATTACCCGATTTCAAGTAGAGGTTATCGATTTCGCTGTGCACCAATTATGCTCTCAGGCTTTTCTGCTGTGTACCAATTTAGCTCTCAGGCTCTTCTGATCATGTTCTGATGCACAGGGACTGAAATCCATCATTAAAATTATACTTTAATCATACAAACATTCTACATTAAGCAAATATACTAGGTTTTAATATGCATCTATTAAAATGTGAATTTTTCACGGACTCGTGGCATTCAATATGTTCGTGCAGGGTTCATTGAATTAAAGTTAAAGCATGGTTAAAGCAAGGTTTTAATTCTTACTTTAATATTAAAATTAAATTTTAGTCAGAATCTACTCAGAATCACCAAGAATTGGCGTTTCAAATTGATCCTTTTGATGACTTTTTTAAAACTGTAATTTTGCTAATATTCGTATTGTACGGTGCTAAGTAGTGAGGGGCATTATGCCAACCTTATTAGTTTGGAACGGTATAACGTAAACCTGCGACATAATATCACCAAGTATAGTAAAGTAGATAGATGGAGAGCAATGTTTGTATGTGTTAATAACAAATGTATTTTGTAATATTATGTTAATTTGTCTAGTAGGCCTATAAATATTAGTTAATTATATCACAAATCTAATTTTAAAATACATGTATAAATCTGTAATGCCTAGGCGAGAATTTTACTAATTTTGACATTGAGATTATAACAATTATTATTAAAAATTATAATAGGCTTAAAACAGTTCATTTCGAAACAGCATAGGAATTATATTAAGTTAATGCAAAAGAATTATAAAGCTTAATAATAACAAAAACAAACTTAACAACTTATTCTACTAGTTAAACAATTTAAAAATGTAGTTCTAGAATTCAACTAAGAATCAATGAAATAAGGCTTATAAATTTTAATCATTATTTATCGGACAATATTCCATTTTTATAAAGAGGAAACATATTACTGAATGCAGACTGCCTGCCGATAAAGTGGTTTTATTTTATCGCAAAAGTACATACTTGGCGAAACAGGCGAACCGTTGAGGGAAACTTCCCGGGAATATACGGACACACATTGCAGCGTATCGTGCTTTATACCAATGGAGATGTGCCGGGTGATCGTGTGCTGGTATGGTGCATTGAACTGCGGTGGTCATACACCGGGGTCAGGCCGTGTGGCGGCGGCGGAGCTTGAAATTAAAATCACGCTTGAAAGAAGGTGTCAGTTTCTAGGCAAATATTAGTTTAGGAAAGCGTCAGTTTAATTTAAAGAAAGATTATTGTGTGGTTTTAAAATCCTAGCACGGGTAAAATAAAAAGAGGCTTTGTCGCCCAATTTGCGTCATCATGTCCATGGTTATCGCATGGATTTGTGTGGAGCAGGATTTATTTACCGGGGAAAATGATAAACTTTCTCGGTCGCACACGCCCGTACCCCTTTTTCCACTAAGACCCCTCGGGCTTTGTCAATTTTATCTTTATCAAAAAAAAAAAAAAAAAAAAAAAATCGGCAAAAAGTGGACCTTTTGTCCCTTTTGTGGAATTTCTTTATTATAAAACACGAGTTAAGTCAGTGTGTGTGTGTGTGTGTGTTTATAACGGAATAAACTGCAATATGATATTGCAGTTTATTCCGTAATTTACTTTATAACGGAATAAACTGCAATATTATATTGTAGTTTATTCCGTAAAAGAACTTTTTTTCTTATTTTACCCCATAATTTCCCTCCTTCTTCAAGCCCTGCCCTCTTTAAAGGGCTATCGGCCTGCGGCGCTAGCGAGTTATTTAACTTAATAATATATCGGTTGTGGGTAGATTTTGAGTACCCTAAATAAATATGCTTTTAATATAAATTACATGTGTAGATGCCTAGTAACCGGTGATTAGTTTACTTGTTGGCTTTTTTTATAGTAAACTCATCGGACTCAAAAGACAAAATGCTGTTGTAATGTCGTGCGTGGGGAGGAGCAGAGTAACCAAAATATTTAACGGTAATTTAATAATAATCAGGTTTATTTTAATCTTAACTCGGGCTGAAAGACAATGCTAGAGACTTACATACTTAATCTTTACTAGGACAGAACCAATTGCAACGCGGAGCAGCAGCTTTAAACAGCGCCATATATTGCAACATTCAAACAACTACACGAAACACACCGAATGGGGAGTGCAAGCTTTCATGGTTCATGTGCCCATTCAATGGACCATGGAGAAAGTGGTTAATTCAGGTTTTAATCAAATTCTGTTTACAAAATCCATCCCAAATTGAGTTCCCGAATTAAATCCAGCAAGTGGTCCCCACTGGATTCGAGCCGACGGACCCTTTGATCCAGAGGTAAGCGTGCTAACCGCTAGACACGCCACTTCTAAATTACTAACGATTCTGCGAAGGTTGATAATTCCTTTAAAAAAAGAAACGATGTCCAAAATGGTAATTGGGGTAGGTACCAAATGCGGTTCCAAAAACAAATGACCACATCTATAAAACGGGTAAAACAAAGGTGCTTCAGTATAGCCCAAACCGTATTGCAGTTTAAGCTATGCGCGATGGGGATATTTTGAATTTATTTGTAAACTTCCCTAAGCTTTTTCCGACAAGAAAGAAAAGAGGCGGGCACAGGAACAGGCTATTTTACAAAATTATGCCACTATAAACTGACACAAACTCTATTGCAATGTCGGCCTATCAGTTTTACACCATTTACATTTTATCTAGTTAAGTGACGCTATCTTTGTAAAATCATTTTAAAAGGGTTTTTGATTTGTTATTGTGTTAATATCACTGTCAAAACGGGCGGTTAAAATTTTAAGTTTAATGCACAACCCTTTATATTACCTAATGGCCTACCACCATTTTTCATAAAAGAAGTTTAACACCAGAAAAATAAAGAGAGTTGATTAAAATTAAAGATAATAAAAAACAAAAAAACACGCGTTTTTAACCTAATTTTGTAAAAAAAAAAAAAAATGAAACAACTGAAAAACGCGTGAAAAATTTCCAGCAAAAAATACCCCGAAATCGGGCTGATGGAAAATAATGAAAAACCGCGTAAATTCGGGCCAAAAAAAAACAAAAAAAACACGGAATTCGTTTTTAAAGCTGAAGATTCTCATGCCTGAATATTTGTTCATATGTTGGTGGGTTGGTAATTAAGAACTATAAATATGATCTATACTATAGTATTTTTCTTCTGAATAAAACTGAAAAAGGAAATAATGCATCGCAATAACAAAATTTGTGGGTTATGAAATTTCGTTGCCATTTGTAAAACTTGCCAATTTGTTTAATTTCATAACGGCATTATTAACATGCAATGGACTAGGGATACTATTGCGTAGCACAAATTGCCCAACAAACAAGTGACAAAACGTCGGTTTTTTAGCGGATGTTCTAGAAATGTTTATCTTTGTTTTTTACTTTCATCGTGGTGGGACAGAATAGGCATTTTGTTTCATGTTTAATATGATAAAAAATTGTAGTTTGCGTTGGAAGGATTTCCAACACCAAAACGATATGACGGGGTGTATACGGGTAAACGAATAGTTTTACTTCGACCAAATTATTGATTATGCTGCAGAGTATTATTTTGGTTGATCACCGCCTATTGTTGGGCGTTGGAGTTTAATTCGGTGAGTGCAAAAAATAAAGTAGGCAAATTACGTAGTTACTAAAGGGACTCAAGTGTGTCAGCAGACAGGTTGACTCTTGTAAAAATGCGGTTGTTAAATTCCTTTATCGTGGCCCGTATCGTGCAAACAGGTTCTATATCGACGCATCGACAGCAAAGTGATGAGATCGAATTGTCCGCCATACTGGTGGGCCTCCGACACCCAAACACCTACCCAAATCTTGTGTCGATCTTGTACCACGCTTGATTAAGTATAATTCAAGACTCCCACGTAATTGCACATTTGGGTGAATTAAGCAGGATGCACCCCAGATATGGCTGCCAGTGAGGGTTGAATGTGCGACGGTTAGTGTATAGAAGAGAGGAAAAACGTTACGTAATTTTAGAAATTCACCGTCTCGCAGTTTTGGCAACCACAAAGAAAAAACAGGAGTTGCAATGGTTTTGGGGTGTTAATAATATTATAATTTAGGATGTTTTGAATTAGAGTGTCACGGTGCGGCATAGATACAGAGCGCATAGCTCTGAGCCATGGCGCGTATGTTCAAGGGGTATTATGTTTTGATAGAGATACTTTTGCAGGAGGCAGTTCTCTGGCGTTTGTGTACAGTCAATACAAACCAAAGTAAAAGCACAGCTGAAATTAATCAAATGAAAAATGGATTGGGAAACCAAGTTGAGGGTGTCAAATTCGAAACCCAATGTTATGCATGCAAGGTTAAAATGTTTTCAAATTCTTGCGTGACATGACAAGTGACATTACTGTTTCATGGCTATCACTAAGGAGCATGTCTGTTGAATTGATTTTGCCTTTTGAAACTGTTGAAAACAATGTAAGATAATAGCTTACCCGATGCTGGTAAGTACGGCATTGAAAAGTACACACTATGACTTGCTAATGCATTGAAAATATATATATTTTATTACTCTTTCCGGCGATGGCCAGCGCACGATCGTGGTTGGAAAAAAAAAAACATGTGCGCTTGGCCAGGATTCGAACAGGCGACCTTCGTATTACATGCAAGGACGCTCTAACCGATGAGCTATAAGCAGGTTCGGTTAGAGAGGATAGATATCATCATAGGTGTTAGGTTCGAAAGGTGTCTTATAAGCCTTCAAATGAATTGAAACTAGGTCTTTCTACGTATCGCTCACATCTTGATCGATTACCCTGTGACAACGGAGATACAGAAGGCTTGCTGATGTGCCGTATTTGTAGTTATAAACGGTAACGAGATGAATAGTTTGGTGTCAAGTGTCAGTGACCGCCGTACGTGTCAGGTATCCGGTTATCCGTGTGCTCCGTGGAGAGTACAGATATATATAAATCCGGTTATGTTAAATCAAGGTCTATACATGGCCCTCTGCCCGGAGTGCTATTATTTTTCCAAAAGACACGTGGTTATTACTTGTCTAAACAGTGACAAATTTCACTTTCCATACTATTCAAAACCGACGTACGATGACGATAATCGTGGATTTTTTTCCAATGTAGGGATACGTACGTCCTTTTTACCTGAAGGGTCCCCCCGAAGCAAATAAATAAACCAATCAATGTCGTGACGTCATCAATCTTATTTTCCAAAATTGCTGTTTATTTCCCATAATAAAATTCCTTTTAAGAGTCAACATCTGTATATCGTTCTTGAATAATTAATATTCAATTGTTCCCGCATGACTGTAAAAGATGGGTCAATAAGTATACCAAATGAAAACATAGTCAGCCCGCTAAATACCATTACCGGGACGTAATGAGCAGAGGTCCCGTTTTAAGTAATAGATGTTACAGCCACGGCGCGCGGCTGCGGGGGTTTTATGCGTCTAGAGTCCAACAATAGAAAGCAAGGGTGCCTCCGCTCTTCCACATACTGTGGGGCCGCTTTGCATATCAATAATAGGTAGTGATACAAATTAAATGTATGTGGTGAGGTGGCCAGGTGTAATAATCGTGTACCTGGATCATTGTGCGCAGTTACTATTTGTTCTCATAATGCAATGCGCGCTTAGGTGAAAGATTGATTCATTGAGGCGGTTTAAATCCAGACGACTGATGTGTAATTTCATTCTTTGTGGCCATGGGTAGGACAAAATTAACCACCCCATAGCACCCATACATCCAACAACTGCTATTTTTGCGGATTGTTTGTATCGAATTGACATTATGGTGTATACAAGAGCACCCAAACTATATTATCCGTGCAATAGTCAAAATGTCAGCGCCCAGCATCGGGACGATGGTTGTGAATGCGTTCACCCCCTTGGTATCGTGACCTTCTTCCTGAAAGCTTAGCTCTACAGTGTGTAAGCTGCCCTCAGCAACGATAAAACAGGGGTTAGGTCACGATACGAAAGCTATCGTTGCAATCGTGGCGGCGATAAGCGTTTATCGTGACAAACCTGCCGGACGTCGTTCCTAAGAAAAATACATTTACAATATTAAGATGTAGTTTAAAACACATAAAAAGGTATTTAATGATTATAAGTATTATAAAGTAGGGTTAATGTTGCCCATTTAAACTTAACATCGAGAGCTAGAAAAATCAACACCAGTCACTAACAATATTTAATAATTAAAATTTTGAACTATATAAATTCACGGGGTCATAATTAAACTATTATATTGACAAAGTCACACGTTTTTATCAAGTGGTTTCCCATTTAGTCGATTTTAATAAATTTGGTGGAAATTACCTTTCTTGTCCCATTTCGACTCACAAAATCTATAAATAGCTAGCGTCATGTACCATGTTTACGTAATATATCCGTGGGATGTAAAAGCACATATCGTTTGACCCTAATGACTGTGCAAAAAGAAGACATACATGTTAGAGTGATACGTTTCGTTGATTTCACCATTGATTCGATTTGATCAGTTTGACTTAGAATCTGTTCTGTAAAGTTAAATGGCTAGCACTCTTTCAACATGATGAAAAGGCAAATACACTATAACCTACTTGAAAAAGTTGGCCTTTATAATGGACTTTGACGGCATACAACCCCAAAATCGCAATTAGCAAAATATCTTCTATGCCACTATTATGACTCATTTGGATGTAAGTGATTCTTTTAACCCTTGGACTTGTTTTGTCATGTTGATCCAAAATATGAAACTGAATGACAAGCACTAAGCTACTATGACGTTTCTTGTTGAACGAAGGTTTGGACTAAAGATACAATTTTTGGACAATTTGATCTTTTGGCCTTCCCATTTTATCCACCTAAATATGACTCCTTTGAAGGTAAATTGACCTGTTAAATGGATTATTTAAGAAATGAATATATTTACCTGATTTACCTATTTCTTGGACCATTTTGACCTTTTTTTGGCCATTTTGACCCCCAAAATTGAGATTTGGAATGGCTTCCTTGATATTCACTTAAATATGACGCCTTTGAAGGTAAATGGACATTTTCTGATATATTATTAAAGCAAGCAGTGCATTTCGACTGTGTACTATGTATGAGACAATTTGACTTTTTTGGGCCATTTTGACCCAAAAAAGTATATATTGGAAATAGCTTCCATTAAGCTCTCCTTTTAATCTGACTCTTTGAAGTAAAGGGGAAATTGGGGGTTCTGAGAATATGTTTAAGAAAGGAGGGCCATTTCGACCTGATTTACATACTATTTTTGCGACAATTTTGACCTGTTTTTGGCAATTTGTGACCCCCAAATTGATAAATTTAACTGGGTCCCATTATATTACTTAAATTATGACTCCTTGAATGGTAAATGAACATTTTATGATAGATTATTTTAAATTAAAGAATGAATTTGATTTTATCATTTTTTTTTTGACCAATTTTGACCTTTTGCCATTTTTCCCCTAAAATAAAAAATGTAGAAAGAAAGGCCAAATACAATACGTTGATGTACATCCCATGGTGGTATGATTCCACTAGGTTGGACCTTGTAACAAACAACGCCGTCAAAAACCATATTTTGGCTTGGCCGGCCGTCTAATACGGTATAAATAATTTGGAGATCCTGGAAACTATAGAGGTGTAGGCCTATAGTGAATAGAAAAAAAAATTGTAGTTGATTAATGGAACTTCTTAAACAGGTGTGAAAATGTAGGTAATTTCATTGGGCTGATGGCCGGTCAAGTTCGACATTGAACCCAGGTAGTACTGCGACTGCCCGTTATTGGCGTTATTTTGAGGTTGAAGCGCTCGCGTAATACCCCGTTTTGCGACATTCGCTTGCGCTGCTACATGTTGCCTATCGGTGCGTATGTTCGTTGCGTTAACGGGTTGATTGATTTTGTCACTGAGTTAGTGGCAGGCCTATGATTGTAGTAAGGCCATAAGTCGCGAAATCGGAGTTTTAAGATTACCTTAAATTGTAAAAGCGTTTTTACGAATGAGAATAAAGGTATGATTTTGAGGGAACCGGTAATCTCTTTACGACGAATTGAAACCGGCGGACACCATTAATTCTTTGCAGTGGAAGAGAACGGCCCCAATTTAAAATAATGGTAATAATGTATCGCCTTGGTTTCAATTCGTAGTTACCGAAAGAGAGTAACGGTTTTCCAAAATCTTACCTTATTCTCTTACATTGAACCAGGTAGTACGCGCTGCATATTCACGTCATTTGGAGGTGAAGCGGCTAGCCTCATACGCGAGGTTTGCTACTTGCGAGTCACCATGACAACGTTGAGTCTGTGCGTATGTCGTTGCGTTTTGATAACGGGGTTTCGATATATTTTTCTCACGCGGTGGGTGTGGCGTCTTTTTTGGTTTTTAAGCCATAAAGACGGGAAATTTGGTTTTTTTTTTTAAAAATGACTAAATAAAGCTGCTAAGAATGAGATAAATGTATGATTTTAAACACCGATACTCTCTTATTATGGAGGCGGCCTTGCTAAAATTTGGTGAAGTTCATGTTAATTGTTGGGCAACACTTATACAGTATACTATGGTGACTATTCAGAACTCGATGTTGCCATTTCGTGACCTTTGGTTGACCTTAAAAAAGGTCAAAGGTCCAAAATGGTCAGATTTACATGTCCAAAAGTATATCGACCTTGGTACAAAATGTGGCACATTTCAGCACGGAATCTTGTATATATATTTATTTTGTTATTTGCCATTGGTTTTTTTGTAATATGCAAATAACCTAATTTAGAGACCATCTATGCACAAATTGCCTGTATGCAGGCCCAGTCCTGTCCAAAGCAAGAGTAGAACTAAGAGTTCTGGCACAATGTAGTCAGCTGTAAACACTCGACTCTGCTTAAATGTAGGAATGAACTCTACACAATCCCCATTATTTTCTGGCTATTAGCCTAATACCCATGGGTAAGTAAAGTAACCCAAGTTGCTTGAAAAATGTGCAAGATTAAATGGGGGGGGTTCGATGTTGTCTAGACCAAATCAATGGAAACGAATCGTCGTTATTACCGCGAAATAACCACGATTCGCCCTTCAGAGACAAAAGTTAGTGTTACTAGTTGTCTTTTCAGTCCCAGTCACATGTATGATGTTTTCAGTATTCGACCCCATCCAGAGACCCTGGAGAGTCGCGTCTAAAGCAGATCAAGTTGTCACCCTATACCCGGGGGGCTCTCAGGTTTGTTTGGGGTAGGGACGTGCACCCGGAAATATACCAATAGCCACACCATTTTTGCCAAAAAACGGGACCCATAGCGTTACCCGAGATGCAAATGTTGGGCCCAATTTAATGCAATTATTTGCCCTTTTTCTCAAATGGTGGACAATTTTTACTTCAGATGAGGAAATTTGCTAATTTTCCAACAAATTTTTAGAAAGAAAAATTGGGTTTCCATTAAGGAAAATTATGAAAGACGACCATGGTCATATACCAAAATTGGCATGAAAAAATGGTCATTTGATATACCAGAAGACTTAAAATAGACTGATGTATGTGGCAAGTCCCAGTAGGTAATTGTAGTGAGATCCCACCTGCATATACACAACCCCATGCATCACAGCTGCTTGACTATTAATGCCATTCCTTGGTAAACCAAATTATGTAACAGTTGTAAAAAAAAGGGTAGGTGATTCTCTCATTTGTATGATGCTGATATCCTTTTCAGCCTAGACCCTGAATAGTCTATAGGCTAAAGTCAGATCAAGTTAGAGTCAAATCAAAATCATACCGTACAGCTCTCATTAGAGTTTTGTTCATGAAGTGAGCACTGGCAGTTTGGAGATGGGGAATATCCTGAGATCAGCAGCTAGTCACCGGCGTTACCACAAACCCACCCCCCCCCACCACACACACACACACACACAAAACACACACATAAATCCACAAAACGTGCTAAAGGTCCACCTATTTGTTGATTTGTCCATAAAATAAAGTTTGACAAGAAAGTCCACTTTTAGTGATAGATAGATATTTAAAAGGGCCCTTTTGAGGGTGGGTGAGGTCTGTTGTACCAAAAAGTCCACATTTCAAAGTCCCGGCACCACCCCCTAAACAAGGCAGGGTTTTAAAAAGTTACCGTAAACACAGTCAACAAGTAATTTGATTGCTAAAAGGCACCCGTAAACAAGTATGGTAAGGTAAATCCTACCCTTAATTATAAGTATTGGCAATAATTGACCCCTAAGCAAGTAGAAATCTGTGTCTTTCGTAGGCATATACTGAATAGCTCATTTACACAAAAATGAGCCGAATACGAGACAAACTCGAAATTTCCAAATCGTACACAAATGCAAGTTTAAATCCTGTTCAAGTGTGAACAGTACACCCTTTTCAAAGATTTCAGTGGTTTGCTACCATTGTTACGTATCTATCGTGCACAATTGAAAATATACCCCTTTAGGTGGTTTCTTGGTTCGCACATGATATCACCTTTCAATGAACAGTGACCCCCCGGGCCCTGGAGGAAAGAATAATTAAAAAAATCACCATGTGGCTGACACTGAAAAAGATATACTAGTAACACAACTTTTGTCTCTGTAGTGCCGAATCCGCGTTGGTTCACGGTTATAACAAACAATCATTCCATAGATGTGTTTCAATCCTGTCTTCTTAACGGGGGTGGGGGGGGGACACCGTGTGAACTTTGATACAGGTGTGCTAAAATGCCAAAAGCTTTCGTAAAAGCTTATGGGTTAATTGATTCTTCATACTTTCTGGTCATTTTGGAAAAAAGAAGTGTATGTTGATGAAGGCGTCGGGGTTAGGGTTATGAAGTCAACGTCCAAGGGTGGTGGTGGTGCGTGGGGGGGGGGGGGGGTGCACCTACAGATTGTATGGTACATCTTGAAAAATATTATGCATAGTATGGTTCTAAAACTCTATGTTTATGTAAAACTAGTCAATTGCCATCCATTTAAAGCTGAAGGAAAACACATGAAAATCGATATTCATATTTTTGTAGCGCAAAATTGAGTTTTGCCGCTTTTCTATGGAAACTGCCAATTTGTCGCCACATGACTTTATGACGTCCATTGTTACGCATACTAGATATGTGAGTACTGTCTTTTGGTATCAATAGAAAGAGGAGGACCATAACTATCATGTATAAATTATAAGCTCGGTGCTTTAACGACTTCTCGAGTGGTGGTTAACCCCCCCCCCCCCCTTGGTAAAACCATGTTACAAAAAAGGGTTGGTAAGACGAGGGATATAGGCTACATTCAACCATTTTCCTCTTGTACATTTTTCATGAAACAACTTGTTTCCTTAGCCATGGGGCCTTAATAGCAAGGTATAATGGGTCGGTGTAGGGTTCCCTATACATTTGTGCAAAAAACGTGAGGGCCTAACTCTTGATTTGGACAGGACTCACCCAACTGGGGTCTGAATAAGGAAATTTATGCCATATTATTGTTTCTAATTAGTCTTATTTGGCATAACTTATAAAACAAGAAAACAAAAGCTCAAGTAACAAAAAAATATCATATACAATATTCCTTGGAAATTTGCCACCTTTTGTAACCAAGGTCGAATACTTTGGACGATGTATGACCATTTTGACCTTTGACCTCGTTGTCGGGTCACTAAAGGTCAACCGAAAAAATGGCAACATCCATTTTCTGAATAGTCAGAACCAGTAGAATACATTTATAATGGTGCAAACACTTAACATGCAACTTCATAAAATCACCCACTGGAGAACCTCATAGGCACTCCACTATCTACGACAAGATATGAATCGGCGACAACATACGTTTGACGGAAAAACTCGGCCCCAGCCTCGTTACATTATCCCTTTTGCATCTATGCTATACATTTTTGTTCGATAAGAGAAATTGGAATAGTTATTTTGAAAGTTGGAAATTATGCTAAAATCCAAAAAATTACAGGAATTAGAATTATAAATTTATATTCAAATAGATATTTATAAAAATTTCCTCTGATTTTGTCCATTGTATTGTTCAATAAAATTAATACGACGTCACTGATATGATAGATAATTATTTTATTACTGCTCCTATTGTATATGATTGTATAATAATTATTTTATATGTTTTATTGTATAATGGTAAAAATGTACTGTTCTATGGACCTTTGTTTTCCTTGCGCTATTGTTTGTCTTGATTTGTCTGTTGGTTTTAGATATTTTTAATATTAGGGGGTTCAACTTTATCTTGTTATAAGGGGGTTGTATGGTTGTTTCTCTGATGGAAAATCTAAACTTGAATTTGAATTTGATATGCATGCTGTGAAAGTTAAATTTGCCTTTTTTTTAATTGTCCGAAATGGTATTACTTTTTAAAAGTTTAATATAATCAAGAGTTGAAATGAATTTAAGGATACACAGACAGACGTAGTTTAATAGTAGCCAGCAGTTGTCAAGATACTGTAGATTATCCGAGGCATGAAATCAACAGTGAGCTGTTTTTTAAAAAACCTACAGCAGCGTCATTGTTCATTTGATTTGGCGGTTTCGCGGTCACATGTCATTTAAATAAATGATATGTTGCATGCTTACGCCACATACTGTGCATTTTTGTTCTATATGGCGTGCACTTTTGTTCGATAGTCTCGTTATATTGCCAAAATCGTGGGTTATTCACAAAATCGGGGACACATAATGAATGCGGAATGTTGTTGAGATATGAATGCGATTATTATGATCAGTGCGAGTGTTGTGGTGCAGCAGCTAGTCTAGGACTGCGTTCTTTGTGTGAGATCGAAGAATGGGGCACGATCGTGTTGTTTCTGCTGGCAAAGTATGTTTTCAGCAGGATACTATGTATTCCCGACTTGGAGGTTGGTTTCTTCAGACCAACTTATCAATGCAGTGGACTATAGCACGTTAGTCGAAGAGGTAATGGATACAAAAGTTAATGTTATGAGGCAATGGGTAACAATTATTTCATGGTGAAAGATGAAAATGCTCCATTCAACGAGGCGTGAGCGTTAGGGGCGTTTGAATGGACCTTTAATCTTTCAACGAAGGAAAATATTCTTCCATTGCACGAACTGAAAACATTCATTATGGGTGTTATATAACATCTAAGCAGATTCCTTGTCATTTTATAAAGCTCAGACTAGCTTGACTACGTAAGTAAGGCTAAGCATAGATAGCATGAGGCTAGTAGCAAGGGCTACGGACCCAGGCCTAGATCTGCAGGCCCAAATGTTGACTGATATTTACCTTCTACTACTGCTACTTGCTATAGTTCCCTGCAAAACTTGGTCTGATGAAGAAAATTTCCATGGAACGCGGAATTCCACGTAGATCCTGTTGATCCTGCTTTGACGCAGAAACAACAAGATCGTTGCTTCCATGTTCACCACGCAAGACCGCAAGTCCGGAACCGCCACGTTCGAGACGCTGATAGACGTATGTCTCCGGGCCAAAGTTCGGATAGGTGCGTGCATAGGAGCCCGCGTTTTGTGAAGACGCCACGAGGAGTGCAATAGAACGAAACGTAGGGAACAAAAGTGCACGCCAAATGGAACAAAAATGCACACTGATTTGCTATGTTAGTTGTACCCTCTAATGGTTTAGAGTTATTGGATTAACATTGTAAAAAAGGACCAAAAAAAATTTCCATTTGCAGGGGTTTTGTTTGGAACAACATAGGTCATGGGCAACATCATCAATTTGGCATGGACCTCACCTTTATATGGGTTATGTAAACATTTAACCATTAGCGAAAACATTACTTTTTGGAGTCCTCTTTCCTCATATCGGGCAATAAATTACAAGTCAACACTGTACAAATTGAGTTGCCATTTTTTTTTTACGTTTTAGTATAAGTGGTACAATTTATACATTTTTGGAGTCCTTATGACTAGACGGACAATATGGGAAATGATTCATGTTTGGATTGGTTTAAAAGTTTGACTCCTGTGTAACCTGAAATTGGCCCCTATTGAAAAGTGACACCACAATTTGACACCACTGACTACCTTGCACTGATATAGAGGGTCCATACTAACTACCAAAGGTGTCAAACCTTAGATGTAGGCGGCATGAACGAACTTAAATAAGGACCTTTTGATATTCTGCTCTTGCTCCATATTAGTTTCAGTGACCATAACATGAAAACAAATTAACAAAACCAACTGCAATTTTAGAAATCTGTTTTCCCCAACGATATCTATGGACAAATGTAAAGGTGCTTCAGTTGCTATTAACCCTTGACGATTCGCCAATGCACTTTCTGTGGTTTAATTTTGCACCTTTCCAAAAATATTTTGCAAGGCAAATTGGTGATCAATTTGATGAAATTGTGCCTCAAAGACCCTACATTAAAATAACTTACATGCAAAACATTTATGAACTGGTCATACATGCTTAAGTTACAGGTATAAGGTACAATGAGCTCCATACTGATGTATCATGGGATTAATGTATTGCATTGTGGGCAGAACAATTGGAAAAATTGCCACCATTCCTTCCCACAATGCATCATTTGGAGAACAGCAATATACTTAATTATCTGAATAAAACATACAAATCAAGCTAAATTTGAATCCTGATACACTTCAAAAGGACTGTGTTGTCTTTTTCAAGACAGCTCTTGTTAGCTCTTATAACAAAACGGATTGAAATATCGGCGTCGTTCAATCAAGATAGAAACTCTACAAAATAGGAGTATCCCTGTAACTATTAATGTATAAAATTTGCGCCTATTCAAAAAAACAACCGGATGTAAGATACATAATGCTATTAATGTTATTCCGCGTGATTAGCTTAATTAATTACAGAAACACCATGAAGCACTGTACCATGATCAACTGAGTTATTTCCTCACCATCTGGAGGGGAAGGATGGTTGTAATCTGAGGGAATGGTGGCTATAGCATCTCCGTATAAATCTTTTGACCTGTTCGTATGTGTCTTACAAATCTTTTGACCTGTTTGTATGTGTCTTACTAATCAGAAGAACTGTAGACAATGACGTCCTTTTTCCATGAAAGGTATGTTTGGTGAAATTAAATGTATTTATTTATGTATTAATATAGAGAGCGTTCATATTTAGGGAGGGGGGTCATAACTTTTTAAGACATTGAAGAGGGGGGTTACAACTTTTTATACCAATATTTGGAACTGAAATTTTTATTTGATTACAATTTAATTGGCCCCTAAATATTTAATGTGGAAAACTTAATATTTTTTTACCAAATCAAATTATAGAAGTTTTAATTTTACTATTCCAATCCCTTGTAAAATTATGTATGCATAAAATTTGCTTCTAAGCGATTGAAGACAACGTTTCTCTCAGTTTGGTTTGTTAGTCAAGCTTGGAATTCTTTATTTCAATCGCAAAATAGCTGCACAAAAACGATATGGAGATGCATAGAAATACAAGATGAAATAAATATAATACCAAAAAGTTAATAAATAAAATACTTGATATAAATATGTAAAATTTAAGAAATGACCTAGCCTTTTACACTTTGGTGCTTAGAGAAATTAATAGTTTTGACCCACCCAATGTGTGACAAATTACTTTTTATACAACAGAGTGCATTATAATTTGGTAATAGTATCCATGTTAGAATGCAATCTGACATACACATGACACATGTTCTATGATATCGTATCTGCATTCATATTGGGATGGGAAACCGAAAAGAAAATCTAGTGCATAACTAGTACAAAATAAAAATGTATGTACGTTTACTTTGTGAATTCACTACTCAGGTAGGTAGTACTCTCAAATTGTGGTATCACTTTTTCAATAGGGGCCAATTTAAGTAGTACACTCAGTCTCCATGGTTTTTATGAAAGTTGAGGCCACTAAATAGAGGAGAAATTCCTTCAGAAAATGCCGAAATTTGCATCAAAATCCGTTGTTTCTTTGTAGAGCTACGACTGCAAAAAATAAGCTTGCATTTTGGGTGATATTATAACCCGTAATTGTTAAACATCGTGTGAAAATGATTTGAAAATGTTCCGACCACTTCCGACTCTTACGATTTGGTGGTATTAAAGTTCAGTGTACTTTGTGACAAAATGTAATGTCTGAATTGGTGCCCAAACGTGCCCCTTCATGTAATTTCAGCTCAAACCCCAACAAATTAGATAGTAGTTTTCACCTTCCGTTTAAGAATTAAAAGTTGGTTTAAAGAATTAAGAATTGGTTTTTATGAATTTCAGTGTACTTATAGCAAAATGTAATGGGGTCTGAATTTGTGCCCCAATTGTAAAGCATTCATTAATTTTTAGCTCAAAACGAAACCATATTTGCCACTCCTTTTATTTTGGTTAGGGTTAGGATTGGTGTGGGCTAATTTATTACATGATTGATGGTAATATTAGAATTCTATCTGACCGGATTGGAATTGCGGGCGTTGCGTTTGTAATCGAAGGGTGGTGGGATCAATCCACTTTTGGGATCAAAAAAACGGAGTTGGCGGAGGGGAAGTAGAAAAGGTTCAAGCTGCCTTATGAAATAATTCAACTGGTTATTTTCCCTGGACCATGGATTTCGTGCAGCAAGAATCTCACCCGTGCTGAGGTGATGGCTTGGTGCACCCTCCAGCTGAAAGGGGTGATTATTCGCATTATACTCCATGGAATCAAAGAGAGAAAGATGCTGCATGAGGACTTTGGTTACGCATATCGGCGAAGTAACTGATTTCTGCTCAGTTAATATTGTCTAATTAATACCTTTCAATACTCTGGATATGTCAAGTGGCCAAGTTTGCACATTTGATTGAAAATGAATAAAACATGTCATCACCATTTCTTTTCCTAAATATCATGACCATAGATGTCATCATGTCAAATTGCAGGCATTGACTCGAGGAAATAATAGCACTGTTGATATCCAGTAAATAACCGCTCGGTATGCCAGAGGTAATCTGTATAGGTAATAACAATGGCTCTATACTCTTCCAGATAAAAGGGATTTCAGGTGCTCATCACCGGATTAAGATCGAGCTATTTTTTTCATGACGCAATTCGCAAGATACTCGTCCTCTTTCACGGATGAATAAACCTTAAGGCTTCTACAGTGCGTTCAATTAACTTTGACCATTATTTCAATTCATCATTTTTCTCGAAAATGAAGCACAGATTGAACAAAAAATCCTGAACGAAAGGTTGTTTGGCAGACTGTGACCTAACCTCTTTGTGCAGAACAAAACTAACTTACAGTAACTTGTCGCGTATTGTTTCAATTTACCGTGTTGTTAGCATAGGTCGCTTGACCCCCCTTCTTTTGTTTCTAAATATCTGTTGATAATTTTGAATAGAAAGGAGGTCCTGCAGTAAGTTATGGATCTTGTTCTGCACAAAAATGTTAGGTCACAGCGTACCAAGCAACATGTCCACCGTGAGTGTGTTCACATTAGTTTCTTTTTTCAATAAATGATGAAATTACAGTCAAAATATTGAACTCCTCACAGTAAACCTCAAAGTTTATTTTTAACGCGAAACGAGGCCAGCTCAATCACAAACGGGGTAGACGTTCCATATTGAAGTCCCAAGTATACAAAGAGGTATTGACATTGATTCCGTCCTACGCTACTGATGCACAACATCATACAGTGCATGACGGAATCAAAAGGCAATACCCTCATTTGCCGTACTTGAGACTTCTATGTGAAACGTCTACCCAAAACTGGTCATGGATAACCAGTCTATAACGCCTGACATCTATTCAACCTCGTGGACAGTAACAAAGAGTTACAAAGGCTCTGCAATTCCAAATAAACAAAGGGGAATCTGACGTGCTTTGTCTGCTGAATAGCAGGTGGATTTACTTGTCAATAATGCCATTATATGCTTGAGTCAATGTATCATAGTGTATGTCCCTTGATCACTGATATTCAGAAAAGAAATTGAGATTGCATTTTATTCATTTTCATGAAAATGTGCAACCTTTACAATTGCCATAACCAATAAATGGTAATTATAAAATTTATTATTGTTTATAGTGGAAAAATCGTTTACTTCTGCGAAGTATGTAACCAAAATTAAAAATTTTTCCTTTGATCCCACGGCCAATTACCTTAAGTCGGTAAATGGGATCATGGTTTGATATAATAACAAAAGGCGGCAACGTGAAATGGTCTTTGAAGCTAGTGTGTTGTGGGTCCTCTTA
Source organism: Ophioderma brevispina (assembly GCA_023653785.1). Classification (NCBI taxonomy): domain Eukaryota; kingdom Metazoa; phylum Echinodermata; class Ophiuroidea; order Amphilepidida; family Ophiodermatidae; genus Ophioderma; species Ophioderma brevispina. The sequence continues at coordinate 962 of JAMKCH010076742.1, read as the reverse complement.
TCTCTTATGCCCATGGTTTTACGAACGATATGAGAACGTTTTATGAACAAAATCTAACGTCCTAATAACGTTACAAATGTCTACACTTTAAATTATTCTGACGTCAAACAAGAACGTCAAGATGACCAGAGCCAAATCTTGCCACAACGTTCATAACGTTCCCGCAACGTAGATGTAGATATGCAAATGTAGATAATGGTTCCAGGAATCCAAATCAAATTGTTACCATTTTTTATCCCTTCCGTTTGGCGGCCATCTTGAATTTCAAAATGGCCACCATTTTCAACATATTTTGCTCAATATCTGGACTTCTGAGCAACATAGAAGACTCAAATTGGTGGCAATACCCATGTTTGTGATGTCAAGGAACACAAATATTGCATTTAGAAAGTCTCAGATTGTTTCCTTCAGGCGGCCATGGCCGCCATTTTCAGCATATTTTGCTCCATATCTGGACTTCTGAGCAACATAGAAGACTCAAATTGGTGGCAATACCCATGTTTGTGATGTCAAGGAACACACATATTATATTTAGAAAGTCGCAGATTATTTCCTTCAGGCGGCCATCTTGAATTTCAAAATGGCCGCCAATTTCAGCATATTTTGCTCAATATCTGGACTCCTGAGCAACATAGAAAGCTCAAATTGGTGGCAATACCCATGTTTGCGATGCCAAGGAACACAAATTTAACATCCATAAAGTCGCAGATTGTTTTCTTCAGGCCGCCATTTTCAGCATATTTTTTTTTTCAACTAAATTTAACCAGTTTATGCAGTTAATCCCTCTTAATCCAAGATGGCCGCCAAACGGACCCTGTGGGACAATATTTATTATTTAAAATTCTTTAAGGAGATGTCATCAAGATTCTAAAAATCATGTTAGAATTTAGTTAGAATTTAATTCATGTTAGAAAAAGGGGGTTGCATGGGAACCCATATAATCTGCTAGACTATTCAGGAAG